>CABEEJ010007270.1:0-17871 GCA_901482245.1 Timema douglasi | reverse complement strand
GGGGGGGGGGGGGGGTTGTTTGAGGAGTGTGTGAAACTTTGAATTGGCATTAAAACAAATGTCAGCTTTGACAATTATTACAAAGTTTTACCAATAAAAATACTATTATTGCTTCATCCTAAGCTGAGACCTGATGTAAACAAACTCACGTGGAAGTCTATACTCTGATTTGATACTGAACAGACTTCAATGGTATCATTTCACTAAATAGTCCCTCCTTTGTTTTGTATTAAACTTGTTTTAAAATAACATTATGAAATTATTACAACTAAAAGTATCCCTTCATTTGATTTAGAAATTATACTCTAACCTTCGCAAGCGTTATTAAAATACAATCAAACTCCTGACTTGACTTAGCTTTGAGGGACTCCATGGTACAGTCCTTATCAAATGTTAACGTCAAGTCAGCAACGGTCAATCGACAGTTCATCTCGGCAGTGTTAAAGGGACGGTGGTGAGTGTTGAGTGCTTCTTGTGTATTTATGGCGTTTGTTGAGTCTGGTCCGAGTTTTGTTAAACATAAGACAGAAGACTCAAATGTATTAAAAAAAATACCAAAATTCGTAGTGACCTATTTTGCTATGATACTGACTATATATGGTCACGCCTGTTTAAAATATTGCATTGGTGTTCCACCAATCATGTAGGTCCTTCGCGTAGTGATATAAAAATGTTTGTTTACTTCAGGTCTCATATTAGGATGAATGAATAATAACATCTAAAAGACTCTACAATCTCAGCTTAAAAATTTATATTCAGTTAGGGTTTGGGGGGAGGTGAGTGAAGTAATTTACTTATAAGTTGTGATAGTAACTTAATTTATTATATTACAAACAAATACACAATAAAACAATTTCAGTTATTCTAGTCCATAAAGTTATATTTAAATAACCACAATATATTTTCTCATTCATTAAACAACTAACAAAAAATATTTGAACTTTGATTCAACTTTGAGAATATTTCATATATTCGATTTGAGCTCACTTGGAATTGGAAAAAGTGGACTTCGCACACCCCTACACTGTGACACATGTGTACAGTCATATCCTGCTATTATGACATGTTAGGTTCCGAAATATTAATGTGAAGCGCACATTGCTTTTTTTTTTTACTTGCCGATGCATATACTCTAGTGTATTTATCATCTATGACCATAACTGATATAAATATAAAGTATTTTTAATTAAATTAAATACTACATGGTGTATATACACCCTCCTCGGTGGCGTAGTTGGCTAACGCGCTAATCGTGTTGAGCTCGACCGTCGAGGACGGGGAGATCGAGGTTCGAATCTTGGTCGAGTGAACTGGGATGGTTTTTCCTAAATGGTTTTCCACTCCCCCTACACGCAAATGCGGGTTCACTTCCTCTGATTCAACCTTCCCAATCCATTAGCGTAATTAGTACTTAAAGCGTATAACTCAAATGGGTAGTAAGACGCGGTGCTAAATAATAATAATAATAATAATAATAAATGGCGTATAATTCAATAAATCACCGAGTAACACACAGATACAACACACGCGTTTGTAAACTAGCGGGGCCCAGCAGGAAGCCAGCAAGTGGCATGTTGTTAAATTGTCGTATCAGTGAGACAGATGTCGGATACTTGGGGTACTGGGGTCAAAATTTAAAACCGTTGTAAAAATTAAGTTTCAGAAAATGAATCGTCCTACATGTTGGCCATTTTGAGAATGGCACTTTATCGTTAGGAAGGAAGAAAAATAGTACTTTTTTTCACTTTTCATATTGTGCCTTTGCCTCATCCTGTTTGATAATAAGGAATCCCTCTCTGAAGAACAATTGTGCAAGTTTGTATGCATCCTGTATGATGGGACGAGTGACACTTATGTTTTGGGTTCATTATCTAAAGTGTCAATTTCCTCGCATTCTAGCCGAGATTGGGAACAATTAACGCCAGATTTACCTTTTAACTATGACGTTTACATGCAGGTAATTTTAGCACTTTTTTTTATGAGATTCAGAGGGACAAAAAAACTTATTTTTCACTGGAATGTATCTAATGCGAGTTTTATTGTATATAGTTCTTAAAGAGATAGAAATGAATTGAAGTGTCCATCAGTTTTTTCTTTTTTTTTTTTTTTACTTTTGAAAATGAGGAAAATTCATGAATTTTGTGAAAGGAAAGGGATGTACAGAATTAAATGAATGATCTCTAAAAAAAAAATTAAGGTTGATTAAAATATTTATTTCAAACAGGAAAAATATACGTGCCATAAAACTTTGTTATTTTTTTTGGCAAATATAAGATTTACATTAATTTAATGACATCTCTCAAAATAAGTTATTTGAATTATTTCTGAAAACAATTATATACACAAGAACATGTTTAATAAATTTAGTTTACCTCTTGAATGAAAATGTCTGTTTTAAAATATGGTATGACATTTTTACTGATAAAAAAATAAACATTTTGTTAGTCCTGTATGGTGGTACTACAAAGCTTTTGATGTGAAGTTAATAATGTGTCAAACTATTGTATTCATTGTTACCAACTCACTAAACCATGTTTTATCTGGATCTGTTAATGTGTAATTTTGTGTGTTCTAAAATGTATTTATATATATACCCTAATGAATTTTAAATGTAATATATGGAAGGTTATATAACCTAGTGACTGTTTTCCATTGGATATCTATATATATTTTGTTTGTAATATATTTACTATGGGCAGCAAATATTCTTAAATTAAAAAAGTGATATAAATTCATAATGTGATATTATGTTATGTACATATTAGAGGTTTGTAAAATATGTAACATAAAGAGTTTAAATATATTTCAAGGTGAATTTTTTTTTTGTATGAATATATAAAATGTAAGCTATTGCCTGTGACCATATTTTATTTAGTTGTTATGTTGAATAATTTTTCTAACACATATTTTTAATTTGAAAACTAAACGAGGTGTAGATATTCATAAAATAAATGGAAACATTAAATCAATTTTGTTATTTATCATTCTCAAGAAAACCGATTTTTTAAAGGCTTGCTTGGAGCTTAGACCAACATAATTATAGGACAAACCCAACAACCAGGTCCCAGACCATTTAATTTATGATTAATATTTTCTTTAACAACTACCGAATTAAAATAAATGAAATAAAAATTGAAGAAAAAAAGTTCACATTATTGTATTAAAGTTAACCTCCTATATTCAATAATCCGACCTAAATGGGACTGACAGGGAGTCGGATTACCAAAATGTAGGATAATACCTAAAAAGGTGAAATAGGAGGGGAAATGGCAGAGAAACAAATCTAAATTACTGAAAATAGAAGTGAAGAATAGGTATGAAATAAGGTCTGTTAGTAATTTATTAATCTATAATACTGTAATGCAATAAATTACAGAACTTTTATTCTATGTAAACAAAACTTTGGATTCAAAATTCCTGTAGGGGGTACCTATAATTAAATTCAACTCTTTTTTTTTATAGTACTGTACATGTATGCAAAATGGCAGAAAAAGCAACAATGGTAGTAAAAACAATATTATGGATGTGCACGCAGCACAACAATTTGTGACTCACTCAATAACAAAGAAACTATGGCGGTTGTAAAAGTAATATGCATACGCATACTGCACAACAATGTAAATTGCATGTGATTAGAATATGTTGGATAACCAAAGGTCGGATTATCGAGAGACTACTGTATTTTGATTTGACCCAGCTATACTTTCCTGTATACAGCTTTGAGTTGAGTTCAATCAACTTGCATCGCTTGTACTAGGTGTAGCCACATCGCGCTCATTTAAATGTATCCATATTTTTCTCTAAGAAATTATTGTGTTAGCGGACATTTTCGCACCAGCACGACTGTACACAAAGAGAATTGAATAAATATTATTTTTATTGTACCTGTATAGTTGTTATCAAAATGTAAACTCCATTTACGCTGAAAGGTTGCAAGCTTACCTTGAACGCTTCCTTTATAGCGTAGCTTATAGGATAGGACCATGGTGTAGTCCGTCTAGGAAAGATTACGGCCTTTTAGGTTAAACTTACCTTGAATGTTGCCATTATGGCGCAGCTTATAGGATAGGACCATGGTGTAGTCTGTCTAGGAAAGATTACGGCCTTTTAGGTTAAACTTACCTTGAATGTTTCCACTATGGCGCAGCTTATAGGATAGGACCATGGTGTAGTCCGTCAAGGAAAGACTGCTGCATTTCTGGGTTAACTTACCTTGAACGTTTCCACTATGGCATAAAGTAGAGGATAGGCCATAGTGTAGTCCATCAAGGGACGACTGCTGCCTTTTAGGGTAGACTTACCTTGAATCTGTCCACTATTGCGTGGCTTAAAATATAGGGCCATAGTGTAATCTGTCAAGGTAAGACTGATATCTTTCAGGGTAAATGGGGTGTATGCTTGCAAACAAATTTTTGCATATTTTTTACGTCTTGAATCACACTCCTGTTTGGTGGGCAGTCAAAAGGACATGAGTAAGAAGTTATTTGATTTATTCGCACACTTCCTTTAAAAATAATAAGGCCCTTGAATATTAAGTTGTTAGCTTTTACGGGAATTTAGGTCCTTAACGGAAGTGGGCTCCTTTTTTAATCATGAGCTCTTGTGTGATAGTCAATAACATCTTTGGTGTGGTATTTTCTTTCGATTCTATCTTACTATTTTTATTTGTGTGCTTTTGTCTGCCCAGAAAATATTATTTTATATTTGGTTTGAATGCAGAAAACAAATATTTTCATCTTTGTTGGGTTTTTTTTAGTTGTTGATATTATTTTTTAAGTACAAGGAAGAAAATGATTTGTTTAGCAGTGGTAATCTTAGTGAGTTTCTATGTTCTATATTTGTCTTTGTAATTATGTATTTATGTAAATATGTAATAATACATTGGCACCATTATTATTATTTTACTGTGTTAAATTTCTTTCCTCCACTGTTCCTTTTACTTAATAATTTCAGCAAAAGTTAACATGATTACTTTTGTTCAAATTTAGCCCTATGTATTACCTGGAATTTATATTATCTCTACACAAATGTATCATAAGAATATTTTACCAGGAATCTGCATGCAACTAGAAAATATCTTGATCCTGCAAATAAAATACATCTTGATCTTGTTTCAAAGGTGAATTTATTTGATCAAATATTTAAGAAATTTGATTTAACACGAAAGAAAAAAACCCACTATGAAATCAGCCTGCAATCAAGCTATTTTGACTGAGCGGCCACCTTCTGTTGGTGAAGATAGGGCCAACTTCTGTGGATATAGGGTGTCATTTGGTCAGCACAATGAACCTGCTGGGTGTTAATCTCGGTTTTCTAGACCGGAACAGCAACTTTTTTGAAGCTCATCATTTTCCCTTAAGAGATTGAATTGAGCACCGTTCTAGATTCATAGCTTTATGGAAAATCTGGGAGTGCTGGGGATCGAACCCGAGATTTTGAATCTGTAGCCAGGAACTTTGACCACTGAACCACAGAGGCGGTCTTTTACAAGTAATACCTTAAAATAAGGCCCATCCAAGAATTATATACTTTATTTGTTTTAAGAGAAAAATAAATAAAATAAGCATAAAAAACAACCTCAATACGCCTGACTGGGATTTGAACCCTAATTTCTCCATCATTGGCAGTCTAGTCTCTTGCGAGAGTTACGCCTTGGGCCATGCAGCCACAGAAGGTGCTTCAAATTTAATTAATCTTGTCTCTGTAAACACTCACAATTTAAACAAATCTAATATTAAACTGCCCAGCACATACCCCCCTTCAAGTTAATTACAAACCCCGTGGCCATGCAGGTAGGTGTGTCAATCTCAGCTTGCTTGGTTTTCTGTTAGTAGAGAAGTAGTAGTTCAAATCTTGGACGGGTGTACCAACCTGTTTTTCCTAAATGTTTTGCACTCTGCATTGAGACAAATGCAAGTACACTTCTTTCTACCCTATTTAAAATAACTTGGATGAGGGTAGTAAGACACAGATAACTAAAATAAAATTTGTTTTTAAAGCAGAAATCGTAGTGTTGGAAATTTTGTGTACATTTATTGACAAACAAACAAATACAATCACATACATACGGTACATAATAATTATCACAGCAAAATATTAATTTTAAACAAACATTTTTTTATACTATTACATACAGTGCATATTACTATATAAATTATATAGTAACAATAGTTAGAGATGCTTGAAATGGCTTCTGGTTAGATTAAAGATTTGATCCAAAGGTAATAAATTGACCCAGGAAGAATGATTTAATCAAGTTGGTATCAATTTTTCACTAAATCGCTTCGGTGGCCGCTAAGACGTTACTCTTGCTGTACACTAGACTGCCAATTACAGTTATAGTGATAAAATATCTTATGCTTACTGTGCCTGACGCATGCAGGAACTAAAAATCACCAACTTATTATTTAAAATAAAATCAAGAAGATTTCTAGATAGAATAATATTCAATTACCATAAAAAGAAAATTAAGACATCTCTATAGTAGTGACATTTTCTCCTTCTTTGCTATTTCTGGTGGTCTCCCATTTGGTTCCATAGCCAACCGATGACACCTGAGAAAACTTCACAGGCACACTTAGTCCTTAAGTTTCAGGTGGTCCATTCCGTCTCCGTCATGCGCACGGATGTTATTGTTGATGTCTTTATTACTCATATGGTGGAACGCCGGCCACACAACAGATTTGTTTCGGCAATAATTATTAAATAATATTAGTAATATTATGGAAAATATAGCATATTTATAAAATTTATAATTTTTTTAGTGAAAATAAATAGATGTAAATTTTAACAATAGGTTCACATGAGTCAATGCAAGCCTACCATTGACTAATAATACTTTTTTAAATAAATTAATATATACATTTACAATTTTGAGCCATTTCAGCCATCCCTGATAGAGTTAAAATCCAACAAAAACTCTTTTAATTAATTACAGATAACAAATAACTTTGCAACATATATAATGATCACAAAATTAATGATAATAATCATTTGACTAGTATAGGTACATTGGCTAGTGTGATTTAAAGCCCTGAAGTAAACCACTCATTAATAAAAAACCAAAGTAATAACCAATATTTGGTTCATGTTTTCTTCTACTAACGAACAATATTCGGATGTATCTTGAAACCATATTCCTGTACTTGGGAATCGAACCCACAGGGTGATCAGTAACCTGGAAAACAGGGAAGAGTTGCAGAAATTCGAGGAACTTTAATCAAATTTATGAAATTTTTCCATGTTTGCTATAAAAAAAAATAATGCAACTTTTATCTACAATAGTCAAAATAACATTTTTCTTCCAGATACTACACAGGGTTAATCTCTTAACACTACTGCCCTCGTTGAGTATACTAATCTCAATTCTCAAAGCCAATTTTCGTGGTCTTGCCACCCCTTTACCACGTGTATACAGCCAAATTTGTATTATGTTGACATGCGCGTGAATTCGATGACATTAAATTAAGAATAAACTAAAAAAGAATGTCTCTCACAATCATTTTAAACTATATTTATGTAGGATGATCTTTTAATGCCTCAATGCGATCTCGGTGAAATCTAACTTATATCGCACTACCCATCGCTTAAGGGTGAAATCTTTTATCCCCTACATAGAGATACACAATTTAACAATATGTATATATATATATATATTTGTGTATAGAAATATTAATACATTAAGTTGCAATCTAATAAAATAATGTTTATAATGTAAAGAGAATGGAAAAGTTGGAAATTCACTTTGGAAAACCTGGAAAAGTTGAGGAATTTTAAAATATAGTTTGGCTGATCCCAGAAACTTTATAAAAACGACCATATAAACGCAGACTATTGGTCTCTTGAAATAATGGGCAATGTGTGATGCTTAGAGACAAGCTTGAATATCTTGAATAAGAGCTTTGATGCACTAAGTCGAAAATCTTGTGTTCAAGCTCAATGTCAATAACTATCAACATTATATGTATATAGAGTAAAACCTTGATAGACCGAATCCTAGCAGTCCGAAACTATGGTAAGTCCAAACACAATGTTTGCTAAACGGGATGAAAATAACCAAATCGAATATATTTTATTGATAACAATCTCACATTTAAAAGAGTATAATACAATTATTGTAAGAAAGTACCTAGTGATAATAAATGTTACATGTTGCGATGTGTTTTTTTTTTTTAAATTAATATAAATTCCATAAAACGCCTTCCGTATTCTTCCGTTTAATCCGAATTTTCATTAATTCTGACAAGCTTAGGTTCCAACTAGTCTAGATTGACGAGTTTCTTCAGTACCTAGTATATAAATAAACTTTTTTTCTGATTAGGTTTACATCCAGTCACATTTATTTTATTTCACTCTATGAAGCTAGATAATTAGTCAATATATCAAACAAGAACATATGACT
Source organism: Timema douglasi (assembly GCA_901482245.1). Taxonomy (NCBI): domain Eukaryota; kingdom Metazoa; phylum Arthropoda; class Insecta; order Phasmatodea; family Timematidae; genus Timema; species Timema douglasi. The sequence continues at coordinate 9,470 of CABEEJ010007270.1, read as the reverse complement.
AGAATAAATTTGGTTATAAAACTTTATTCCGCCATAGTTACCATCCTATATTTTTTACAATATATATTTGTTTTATTTTTATTCCAGTAACTTGTTTAAAATAAACGTTGGAACACAAGGACAGGATTGAATCCTGTGACCTGTCCAGTTAGATAAGAAAATTCTAAGCGATTCAACCCCGAAACACTCACATCTAAACAGTTTAAAGTGTATTAACATACATTTTTGAATGAGTACTCAAAAGACTCGCGTGGTCGTCGTTGACTGGCGAGGTCATGGTTTGAATACCAGATGGATACACTTGGGTTGGTTTTAATAACTTTGCGCTGTGGTCTCTTAGTCTCTCTATGTAAATGCTAGTACACTTCATTTGAACTATCCTCCTCATCCTTTTAAACCCAAATGAAGGTTGCAGGGTAAAAGAGTGATGGGGGGTGGGGGGTTAAATCACATCTCACACATTTTCCAGGACAATGACTTTTATATCCCCATAAACACCCCAGCAGATATTTTTTAACTAAAATATGACAGAGACCTCTTTTAACCATAATCTAAAGTGCATTATAAAGTTCTCCTGTTTGTCTAATAGATGGCAGCACTTACTCAATTCGAGCTAACATTCCAAATTTCCACCTTTCCCCCCCTGTATCCTTCAAATATAACACTTAAATCGAAATCAAGAGCAAGGGGGAAAATATTTAGATACAAATTATTCTTATGTCATGAAAATAGACTAATTTTCATTAATAAAGGTTTGTTTTTTTTATCTTTTTTTCCGGGACATCTCATGTACCCTTAATCTACCCTGTAAGCTAGCAAGCCTCACCTTGCAACATTCCGCTATGGCCAAAGTGTCTTCAAGGCTAATTATTGTGCCCCATTTAGGGGATCTGAAATGAACAGATAAAACAATCAATTCAATTCCAATACAATTTATTTTTTTAAGTACCCCAAGGGGTTGGGAAAGAAATGTATATGTTCTACCATGATTTATGTTTTGTAAAAAAATTTATGTAATTAGATAATAAAAGAAATAAAATACTAGAGAAAGAAAGAAAGACTGATACCTTTCAGTTTAAACGGTGTGTACCTAATCTTGATATTATAAAACATGTAAAATTGATAAGAACCCTAGCTTCCTGTAGCCATGGTAACGTCTAAATTTAAACCTTCAGTTAAAATGTACCAATATAATGAAGAAACATACAAATAAGCCGTGTGTGAGAATGTTTTCCTCTCTTGAGAGTGTGCTGTGAGTGACTCTCAGTTCATGTTGTCAGCTGTGAGGGTGAGTGTGGTCAGGACGCTTCTTCTGTTTGGGTTCACTCCTAGGTTCTCCCAGTTGATCCACGACAGCCGCGCTGTCAGGTCTGACAACAAAAACAACACAATTTTTAAAACCAGGGGGTCCGCTTCTAGTGCTCTTTTAAATTCACACCATGTCATGAGTACAAAGATAATTAATTGAATTGGACAGATTCAATATGGCTGTTAGTCTGGTAATTGAAGCGTCTCCTCAACCAAATAACGTTCCATTAACCACGCTCTGCTACCGTTATATTCCCCCACTCCCTTCTCTGACAACCAGGCTCGGATTAACACTTTTGGGGGCCCTGTGTCAAGTATAACTTGGGGCCTTGTGTCAAGTATAACTTGGGGCCTTGTGTCAAGTTATAACTTGGGGCCCTGTGTCAAGTATAACTTGGGGCCCTGTGTCAATTATAACTTGAGGCCTTGTGTCAAGTATAACTTGGGGCCTTGTGTCAAGTATAACTTGGGGCCCTGTGTCAAGTATAACTTGAGGCCCTGTGTCAAGTATAACTTGAGGCCCTGTGTCAAGTATAACTTGGGGCCCTGTGTCAAGTATAACTTGAGGCCCTGTGTCAAGTATAACTTGGGGCCCTGTGTCAAGTATAGCTTGGGGCCCTGTGTCGAGTATAACTTGGGGCCCTGTGTCGAGTATAACTTGGGGCCCTGTGTCGAGTATAACTTGGGGCCCTGTGTCAAGTATAACTTGGGGCCCTGTGTCAAGTATAACTTGGGGCCCTGTGTCAAGTATAACTTGAGGCCCTTCTAAGTTACTGTGGGTTCACACGCTTGCCGAAAAACTAGCGCAGAACAGAAACGTGGTCACGTGACGCGCTCTAAGCCAATCACAAGATTTCCGCTTAATTGACACTAGCTGTTTTGCTGAAGTTCAACTGTTTTCTGCTTCATCCGCTCTGCCTGAGATGTTCGGCATAGTAGAACCAATCAAATCTCAGTATCAACCATCAGTGCGCATGTGCTCTACAGCCAGAAGCTAGTAGTCAGCTTCGTTGGCCGTTGTGGGGAGATTTGAAATAACCCGTTAATGTAATATAATAATAATATTTAGCACTGCGTCTTACTACCCGTTCGGGATATACGCTTTAAGTACTAAATACTCTAATGGATTATAAATTGGGAAGGTTGAATTAGAGGAAGTGAACCCGCATTTGCGTGGAGGGAGAGTGGGAAAACCATTTAGGACCCCCCTCCCCCAGTTCACCCGACCGAGATTCGAACCTCGATCTCCCCGTCCTCAGCAGTCGAGCTTCAACACGACAAGCGCGTTAGCCAACTACGCCACCGAGGCGGGTCCGTTAATATAAAACGTGTGTATCGATGTATTGGATTGTGCCACGACACAGCGTTATAGTTTGAAAACATCAATCGGGAGAATGATCTAAAATATATGTCTATCTATTAGAAAATAAAATCTGTTGGTGGTGAGCTGTTTTACATGAGCGTTTCAATGCATCATGGGTCAATTTAAAGTGTGTAAATTGCTGCGCCTCTGAGGCAGATTCTGCTTTCTATTTTCCGCGAGCGTGTGAATCACGCTTTAGTTCCCCAATGAACGATTATGAATCTTGCATATATACATCATACATGGATAATATTATTTAGAGACTAACTTTATTTTGCAAACGTTAAGCAATCCATATGGTGAGTACCATGAATTTTCTTATCGACATATTAATTATTAATACTATTGTAACTATTAAGCTATACAGTCTCTATACTCAGTGGATTATAGTAGTGTAAATTATTGGCTAATATTATAATAATAATGGACATTATTAACTCTAGACTATTTCAGTATAATTGCATTTTATGTTGCCCGCATCTGCAGATAAAATACTAATAGTATTACAATAGTTAAAAGTATTCTATTATTAAAAACTTTTTTCTTTTCATTTTTTTTCATGATGCATTTAGTTAATTCTTCAATTTTAGTAATATTATTATTTTATCTCAGAAATTATTGTCAATATAAAATCAATGTTTATCTTTCTGTCAAAAGTCAAAGGTACCGTCTGCAGATTCGTAGTATTTCCGGTTTTCCAAAAACAAAGGTTGCGTTAGTTTATAAGTAAGGAGTGTCGGACTCTACGTAATACCAGGCTGCCAACGCCCTTTGATCAGGGAATTTCTAGATTAGTTTGGGATAAATTTTATGAAAAAGCATAATCATATTGTATAATATTATCACAAAATAAATATGGCAAGTCAAAGTGTTATATTTGCGAGGTGGGCAAGGGCCCCTAACCCTGGGGGGGGGGGGGCGGCCCTGTGCATGGTACACTTGGCACATGCCTCTATCCGGGCCTGCTTACAACTGTTAATAAAGATATGTCATGGATGGATTCAATATGGCCGCTAGTCTAGTAATTAGAGCGAGCGTCCCCTCACCGCTAGTGTTCCACTCTGCCCTCTCTGCCGCCTTGATCTCCCCCCTCAAGCACTTCTCGACGTAGGTGAGAGGGTCATAGTCCGCCGTCAGCACCTCCCTCAGCAGGGCGATGTAGGCGATGGCCAGACGGAGCGTGTCGATCTTGGACAAGCGCTTCTCGTACGGGAACGTGGGGACGTGAACGCGGAGCTCGTCGAAAGCCGAGTTGATGCTGCTGAAACAGAAGAACATCGACGTTCAGACTTTAGCCTCGACCGGACAGTATGGCGGTTAGAACTCTTCCCGTTATCCGAACGGTTCGGGACGTTGCCCGGATTTATAGGCAAGCCTGTGTCGAGAAATAAATACAAGAACATTTAGCAGAGGTTAAATCAGCAGCGGTGGACGAGCAGTCTTCGGCGTTGATTGCCATCGACGAGGAAGTTGGTGTTCGATTCGCTACGGGGGCACTGGAAGTTATTTTTTACATGCTATTTATCGTTTTGGTTTTACCACTCCTTTTTAATGCTGATGCGGATGCACTTCCTCTAAACCGCTCCAGAAATCCTCTAAGTCGTTAATAGCCTTAGGGTTAAACGTAGCAATAATAATTAAAAAAAAGGTTAGATTACGATAGTCGATTACATGGCACTCTAATGAGCTTGTTCCGGGTTCAATTCCCTGCATGGCAAAAAATTAAAGACATTAATAGTTAAATGTACAAAGGACATTTTTTTCTAGCACCGCGTCTTACTACCCGTTCGAGATACACGCGTATGTACCAACTACGCTAGTATGCTAGGGAAGAGGAAGGTTGAATTTACAGGAAGCTAACTTGCGTTTGCGTGGAGGGAAAGTGGAAAACCATTTAGAAAGAAAAACTCCTACAGGGATTGTTATTCCAATCTCCCCGTCATGGGCGGTCCAGTTTATTGCGAGAATGACGCCTTAGACCGTTCGATCACTAAAGCTGGTTCATCGTACCTCTATTCCATTCACGTCAGTTTCAGCCTTTTTATTCTGCAGGTAATAAAGAAATTAAAAAAAAATCCACTCACATATAATCAATAGATGGCTATTACTCAATAATGGACCGTCTACAATCAATCGCATCGATTGCGCATGTGTTTTATTTATTATCTGCTATAAAGTATTGTCTATAGTCAATTCCGGGTAACGTGGGCTTTTTCAGAGAGGTTAAAAAAAAAAGTTTGGTATTCAAAAGCACGGGAAAAATACATTATGCTAATTTGTAAAATTCTGTTTAATGACAGTACGTTTTTGTATTAGTAGGCTTACAACAGAAAAATGTTTAAGTACCGGTTGAAATGTCAGGAACATATTTCTATCACCGAGGACCAATCTTACAATGAAATATCGCGATACGTTATTTAAATTATCGAGGGTAAACTTTCCTGGTCGATTGATCGATCGTAGACTAACTTAACTACGTGTAGCCCGCATAAAAGATAGAACTGTTGTAATATTCCGGATTGCCGGAGACGGAAAGTTCGGGGTTTTAATCCCGGATGCGTGAACCGAGAGTGTTTTTTTAAATCACCACTTCTTACTTCCTGTTCAGGTTATAATAATATATAATTACTCTGATGAGAAAGGGATGAGGAAGGAATAATTTTAAAGGTAAATCGACCCGGATTTGCGTGGAAGAAGAGTCGGAAACCATTTAGGAAAAACCATCTTCAGTAGACCCGACTGGTTTTCAAACCCCGATCTCCTCGTCTTCACCAGGTCAGTCTAACACGAGAATGACGCCTTAGGCCAGCGTTTTTCAAACCGGGCTCCGCCATATTTATCTAAAAATCTATGAGGTAATTTTGGAATACTATTTGTTTGTTTTTCACAATATAAAATAGTATCAGTAAACAGGATTGCCATTTTTTTTTTTTTTTTCAAATTTAAACAAAGGACACACAACATTTGATTTTGATGTTATCATTTTGTTTTATATTTTTATGCTTGTAAAATTTAGCTGTCATTCATCATCATCATCATCATCATCATCAGCATCATCATCATCATCATCATCATCATCATCATCATCATCATGAACAGTTTCCTCCTGGGTCTGTTTGGAACATAAACCTCTCCACCCCCTCCTTTACTCCAACCAACTATCTCCCTCCACACTCCTACCCCCTCCTCAGTATCCAACACCCTCCTGGGCATCCTCTAACATTCTTCTCACTGTCAAGGCCGTAGCCGGCGGGGGGAGGGAGGGTCAAACCCCCCCACAAAATTTTATGGACAAAATATATATGGCTTTATTTATGGTTTAAACAATATTAAAATTAAGATACAAATACAAATTAGGGGGCTTTGTTACCATAAAAAGCACTTCAGAGATCTTCTAGAGGGGTTTGAAATATTTAGAAATTTTCCAAGCATTCGGCAGTCAGGCGATTATTTTACCATGAAACAAACCCACTTCAGAGAGCGTCTAGAACTGTTTATCATTTAGCATTTTTTCTAGCTTCCAGAAATTGAGGGATATGCCCACCAACCCCCCCTCCCCCCCTGCTCCTGATATTATTGGTTGGCTACGGCCTTGCTCACTGTCATTATTGAATGTTCATAATAATTAGTGTAATACATGATGTATATATTTTTTGTTCAAAGTTCCTTCGGTTTAAAATGTTCGGGTATACAACCAGCCTTGCGTTGAATTCGGGCACCGAAGCGGGCCTACCAAGACTGTTCTTTACTTAATGATTTTCTAATCACTCTTTCTCTCCGCGCAAATGTCGGTACATTTGATACAAAATTCTACCGTCCTCATCCCTGGTCCATTAGCGTATTTATTTTAGCACCGCATCTTACTACACGTTCAGGTTTATACGCTTATGTACTAATTACGCTAATGGTTTTAGGGATGATGAAGGATATATATAGGATGTGTACCCACATTTGCGTTGAAGGAAATTGGAAAACCACCCTCAGTGCACCCAACCGAGATACGAACCTCGATCTTCACTGGCAGTCTAGTGCGAGAGTAGCAAGCTAGACCACGTGACCACCAAAGCGGGTATTAGGGTAATTAATTAACGTTTATATCCCGAACGGTTAGTAATACGTGGTGCGGTGATTTATAAAACAAGGGTGTGTTCGTTCAAGCCATTGCAGACGTATGTTACGTGTGTGTGTGTGTGTGTGTGTGTGTGTGGATGTGATAGATCGTAGAAGAACCCATGATACCAAAGATGTACCTTGATTTCATTACGAATCCGGAACACCTTTTTAGAAAATACAAACATGTATTTTTCGGTCAACATTGATGATATTTCTCTGTATTATTAGTGTTATTTTATAAGTGTTGATAATATCAATCAAAACTGACAGCTGCAAATCGCACGACTTGACGTATGATTACGTGAAAATAGATCTAATAGCTTTTCCTAGTTTTCAAATACATCCATTCGTAAATTTAGGTGTAACATTCCTTTCGGCCTTCGCTTATTTCAACTATGGTGTGGTTTGTACTATCAGTTAGGTTAAGACTTTAACCTTTCGGGTTAAAGGGAGTATATGGTAGAGAGCGCAAGCTATGGCAGTATTTTTTACAGTTAAAAAAATTGTAACAAAATAAACCAAATATTGCTTCGGTTGATACATTTTAGTTTAATTTTCACTCAGCACTTCTTGAAAATTAAACTAAAACTTATGTATCTAGGCAAAATTTGATTTACTTTTACTCTAAAAACTGCAGAAATACGGGCCTTAATACCGATCTAATTCATAATATTTCGAAGCTATTTTACCGAGTGGGTTCCATCTTAACTTGACACACTTAAGAGCTCTAAGCACTATCACCATGTGCGTTACAGTAAAGGAAGGACGTCACACGCCAAGGCGAACGCGTGAACGGGCACAAACCACCCAACACATGGAGGTGAACGCAGTGGCACACGCCGGCGAGCGGACTGTTCGCGCGAGCAAGCTGAGCCGCGCGGTCAGATGCGCGGACTGACCGCTCATGCATGTCGGGTTGTTCGCCCGGTCTATCAGCGGGCAGCAGCCATTTTGGTGGAGTTTGAGGCCACGTGTCGTGTTTCCGAGCTTGTCTTGTTTTATATCTTTCTAATCGTTATGGATCCAGAAACCACAGAGAGGCTCGTAGAGGCTGTTAAAGAGGATAACATACCGTGCAGCGTGGAATTGAATGGCTATAAGAACAGTAGATAACGAACAGGAAGTGGCACGAAATAGACCCTATGTTCGGAATGAGGGGTAAGATAGAAGTTATGTGATGCTTCAGCAGCGTAAATTACACGCACAAACTGATCTATTACTATGAAGATCTCTACCAGAACCACGCGACTCGTCATTTGATCACGCGAGCAATTCACGTTGGTGTGTGCTTACAAGTTCGCCAACGGATAGCACTCGCGTTCGTGTTCGCCCCTACCGCTTGCCCTTGGGTTCGCCTTGGTACGTGGAGCCCTTGGGTTCGCCTTGGAGAGTGGAAAGAAAATGAATCGTTCGACTTACAAGGTCTCTTGTTTATCTACTGATAACACTTCCCCTCTTCCGCTGACGAGTATACGCACCCGCTCTACTGTTTGCCACTGGACAGCATTGACTTGCATTTAAAAATATTATCCTTTTATTGTTCCTTATTCTATATAAACATTTGCTACGACGGACTTTTTTTTATCTACATCCTGACAGGAAGATTTCTACAAGCCATTTTCGTGAATAAAACAAATATCCTGAGCTGTAGACGATTAAAAAACCAGTTACAACAAAAAAAAAGCTACTTCAAGACAAAAATAATATTTCTATGTGGATGTTAGACTATTAGTAGAATTATTTAAGAATTTATTAATGTTTTTTCTAGGTATATCTTTGAAACTTGCCGAATAAAACTTAAATACTTTAACATTAGAATTATATCTTGACTTGCTATGACGTCACAGACAGGCATCGTCTTTGTCTAACGTTCTCTTCCATTCTACCCTTTTTTTTATCACCGCGTCTTACTACCCGCTCGGGCTATGCGCTTATGTACTGATTAAGCTAATGGGCTTAGGGACTAGGAAGGTTATATTTAGAGAAAGTGTACTCGCATTTGCGTGAAAAGAGAGTGGGAAACTAGGTTTTTTAAACACCCTTAGTACACCCGATAGAGTTTCGAACCTTGATATCCCCGTCATCGGCAGTCTAGTCTACTGCGAGAGTAGCGCGTTAGACCACTCGGCCACCGGAGCGGGTTAACTCCACTTTAACCCATGAGATAACCTTATTTTAATCGTAAGTTTCCCGTAGAAAAATAAATATGAAAAAGGAGGCAGGAGCCAGTTTCAGTTTGCGAGTAAAAGAGGCTAATAGCCAGGACCCAAATATCACATCCCCTCCAAACTGACCTTGATGGGTGTGCCTTGGCGAGACTTGGTGACACATTTCTTCATCTTCAAATAACTAAATATTTTGTTTTGTGGTCACAACATTTTGGTTAACCGCGCATACTTTCTCCTTCTTTCGTCTTAAAATAGAGACAATTACTAAAATCTCGTGATATTTGATGAACGAAATAATATACATTATTGCAGAAACACTCCACCAAAGAGCATAAACGAAATAGTATACACTATCACAGAAACTGTGAAAAAAAGGTGGACCTATGTGTCCATCAAAGAGCACTAGAATCAATTTTACATTTTAGATCTATATATTATTATTATTAGCACCGCGTCTTACTACCCGTTCGGGTTATACGCACTTACGCTAATGTGTAATGATAGGGTGATTGCGAGAT
>CABEEJ010007269.1:0-32230 GCA_901482245.1 Timema douglasi | reverse complement strand
CACTCTCCCTCCACGCAAATGCGGGTTCACTTCCTCTAATTCAACCTTCCCAATCCCTAATCCATTAGAGTAATTAGTACTTAAAGTGTATAACCCGAACGGGTAGTAAGACGCGGGGCTAAATATTATTTTTAAATATAAGGAAGAAAATATATTTTTATATATTCCTACAGTAATAGATGAACTAAATAAAAATGTCACAATTTACTCTAAGTAATGATTTCCTAAGGTAACTCATAAAAAATTATACTTTGACAGAGATTCGAGCCATTGTCCTTTGACTTGGGACGTCATTCTACTAACAAAAAACAACGGTGATAGCTTGTCTTTTGTTGAGTAGCAAGCAACAAAATTGAAAGAATAAGGGGTGGAGGGGTCTGCCTGTGGAATGTAAGGACACTCTGAAAGGGGGATAAAATAGAGGGGGTTGGAGGGGTCAGTGTGGTGACTGCCATAACTACAGCAGAGCACCTCTGGTAAGGTGAGAATACATGGAACTACTTGGAAGAGAGATTTACAAAACCTTGAGATGTCCATTCTGGTTATACGCTTAGTTATGTATTAATTACGATAGTGGGTTAGGGATGAGAAAGGTTTAATATAAAGAAATGTACCCGCATTTGTGTGAAGAAAGAATGGGGAAACCGTTTAGGAAAAGAATCATATTCAGTACACACGTCCAGGATCAAACTTAGGTATCCCCAACATTGGCAGTTAAGTCTGATTTGAGAGTAGCGCCTTATACCATGCGGCCACCAACGTGGGTAGATGTTTGAATTAAATGGTAATCAAGGTATTACAAGGGTTTGAATTAAATGTTAGTTATTATTATTAGCACCGCGTCTTACTACCCATTCGGGTTATACGCACTTACGCTAATGTGTAATGGTAGGGTGATTGTGGGGTGAAATGGAGGACCTACAGTTTAACTGTGGAATCCGAACCACGGCGGAGGCCTGGCATTCCCCACATTCACAAGATGTATTGTCAGAGGTGAAGGAAGAGTTTGGTAATCAGGTAAATCTGTGCCGGGACCGAGGATCGAACCCCGGCCGCCAGCACAGAAGTCTGACACCTTACCCCGAGACCGCCAGGTCACCTTAAATGTTAGTTAATTTATGTATTTACAAGTGTTTGAAACAGTTGCGTGGACATGGAAAATAAGAGGAAACTCTCCCACTATGCCTTATCACACACAAACACACTTTTCTACCAGTAGCCTCCCACAAGGTGGTCAGAAATTTTCTCAGTATTATTAAACAAATTTGAACCTTTTAATCCCAAATTAACCATTGCCCTCTATCAGACCAATGAAACCCCACTAAAAATAGATTATAGGATTTTTCCAATTTCTAAAAATTTTCAAATTTTTAACATATTTTTTTCTCTTCTAGTTTACAATCCTTATTACGCCATTGGTTTCAAACTCACACTCAAGGCGGGGTTGTAGGGAACGCAAGAAAAGATCAGTGTTATTGAAGTTTTTATACCAAACCATTTTTTTTAAGTCAAAATAAATCAAATATATTTCCAGTACAAAAATAAAACTTAATTTTCTTCACATGGTGATATCAATATCAACCATTTTTGGTTAAGTATCTGTCAAAAATGTCCTAGAATATAATGACAGCTTTTTCTCTTCGTTTAAAAAGTTTATCATATAATGTCGCTATAATCATGACAGATATTCAACAACTGTTGATATAACCATGTGAATAAAATTAAACTCACTGTTTTTAGTGAAGTAACATTTTATTTGTTCTGGCCAAACAAATATTTTGCTATAAAAACTACAAAAACACAAACCTTTTTTTGCATCCCCTACACTCTCACGTTAAAGATCAGATTATTGTTAACGTTTGTTTATTTCTACGTCATATTTTAAAATACACTCGAATCCTCAAATGATCGAATTCCTCAAATCCCTCAAATCCTAGAGTATTCGTGAAAATCTAAAAAAAAGTATCGCGTGTACAAAATTATAAAGAGCTTATTTTGATTATAACATTTTTAATAAATTGGTAAAAGGAGTTAATTGGACTTGTGTGGCTAGGAGGAAAATAGAATCCCTCAGAAGGACAAAAATGTAGTAATATAGTTGCTTTATTAAAAAAAAAAAGTGTTCTATTTGTAGCTTATGACGTAAAAACATGACAAACAAAATATAATTTGTCAGTGCTACCAACCAAGCCTTAAACAACTGCTTTTAAATTCAATTTTAAAAATTTCACTTCAGATAAAATTGTACAGAAGGCTACATATTTAAAGATTCGAATTTGGATTCGATATTTGAAAGAATTTTAAAAATTCGGATTCGAGATTCGAATTCAAGAAATATAGGATTTGACCAATCTCTATTTGAAATAATTTTATTTAAAAAAAACACGGATAAAATAAACTTTGTTGACAACCTTTCTTAACATTTTCATTTTTGTAATATTAACTGTAATTTTTTTTTAAGTTTATTAAAGTTTTATTAATAAATAATTAAAACTTCAATAAATATGATAGTTTTTATTATTATTTATAAATTTAATATTGAATGTCCTCAACAATATTTATTTTATTTGAAATTTGTTTAATCAAGAGAATACAAAAAATAATTAAAATATTCACTTGGTTATAGACTTACAAACTAACTTAACCCAGGAAAGCACTCAACATCTAACACTAGAAACACAAAAAATATGGTTTTCCTATTAAAAAAACCTTTAAAAAAGTTCAAAATTCTATTTGAACAAACATAAATTAATTCATTTATATTAGATGTTGAAATAAATTTTAATTACATATTTTCAAAATAAAATTCTCAAGTAAATATTTTAATATTGACCACCAAAAAAACCCAACCTTATTAGCTATGTTTTTTATTTTCCCTTATTTAGCGAACAAAACACATTAGTTTTTGGTTGGCTGGCCTGTCTTATTATGGAGGGAGGCGTTAAGGAACGCCCGAACCGACCTCACACTAAACTGTAAACTGGCAACAACATTACAAGCTCTTAATAAGATTAAAGGAGGGTTACAGCACCGCATCTTTTATTACTCAATTAAGACTTTGGACCTTTGCTCTGGGAACATTACAGTACGTTATTTGGTGGCTTTATAACACATTTCCTCTAGCGCCATACTCGTTAAATGTACAATATAATAAGATATTTATGGATGAAAACTGTTTAAGGAAGGAAAAAAATAAAAAATTGGTATATATTCAGAAGGAAGCAGGTTAAAATGAATAGGTCAAAGTATATTATTTAATGCGTAGTAAAAAAAAAAGTCTTGCTTCATTTGAAATTGTATATAAATTTACTTTAATTTGTTTTCTCTGAAAATCGTTTTTATTTTTATTATTATTATTATTATTATTATTATTATTAGCACCGCGTCTTACTACCCGTTCGGGTTATACGCACTTACGCTAATGTGTAATGGTAGGGTGATTGCGAGATGAAATGGAGGACCTACAGTTTAACGTGGGATCCGAACCACGGTGGAGGCCTGGCATTCCCCACGTTCACAAGATGTCTTGTCAGAGGTGAAGGAAGGGTTTGGTAATCAGATAAATCTGTGCCGGGACCGAGGATTGAACCCCGGCCGCCAGCACAGAAGTCTGACACCTTACCCCTAGACCGCCAGGTCACCTTAATAGTTTTTATTATTACCTGTTCAGGTAAAAAGCATATTAATAATTACTCTATTGGGGAAGTGATGAAAAAGGAAACATTTTAGAGGAGGTAGTTTACCCACATTCGCGTGGAAGTAAAGTGGAAAAACAGACCCATACGGAATTCGAAGCCCGATCTTCCGTCATCAGCAGGCCGGTCTAAACGAGTGTGACACCTTAGACCATTTGGCCATTGAAATGGGCCATAATTTAATTGCCATTCATAACAATCCATACTAATATTTTAATCTATTAACTTTTTTTTTTCAATTCTTAATAAGTTATAATCATTAATTTTCATCAACCTATATAATCCTATTTATATTCATATTTATAAAACTGGATGGATTTTGTAATATCTCATTTTGACTTTGAACTCTACTACTCGATGTGGCTCACCAATGCAAAGCAACAAGTTGATTACTTTAATTACAATTTAAATCTTTTTTCACTTAAAAATTTGTAAAACTACTAAAATTATTAACACTTTCAAAAATGTATAAGATATGTGTTAAATCATCATGAGATATTCAATAAACTTTATAATTTAACTAATATAACATTCACATCTGTGGCTACGTGGACAAAGACGTCCGTGAGTCCGTCTCATTTCTACTTGAATGATGAACAGGAGGTTTGGAGGTTAAATTCATAGACGGGTTTAATTAGGTTTGGTTTTTTTCTAATGGGCATATGGTTCCCCGATTCATTTAAGAACCCAAGTTTCGTACTCATGACTCTGAAGTCTTGGAAGAGTTATAATAAACTCTAATATACATTGGTAATTTGGAAGAATGAGTCTCGAGGCGCCAAAAAAATTATCGGTCAATTGGTGAGAGGTTAAAATTCCTGTGCAGGCATATTTTTAAATATATTAGTATGTATTTACGTTATAAAAAATATTGTCGTGTTGAGCTCGACTGCTGAGGACGGGGAGATCGAGGTTCGAATCTCGGTCGGGTGAACTGAGGGTGGTTTTTCCTAAATGGTTTTCCACTCTCCCTCCACGCAAATGCGGGTTCACTTCCTCTAATTTTACCTTCCCAATACCATATTCATTAGAGTAATTAGTACTTAAAGCGTATAACCCGAACGGGTAGTAAGACGCGGTGCTAAATATTAAATATATAAAAAATAATTAAATATTATGCTAAAATATTATATGCACTGCCTATGCCATATGCATGTGAAAAAGGGGGAAAAGGGTAGGCTTATATAGGCTATTTTTTTTTAATCCCCGTCGTACGTAAACTAGCTAATCCTATTCCAGAAGCATACCCAGTGGTAGCCTACGTCCCTTTCATCAATGATATGAACATTGTTTGCGTGAAAATATTGATTCTACCTTAACACCCCAACATACCGCCAGTGACTAACAGGAGACGAATCACAATAGCGGGGTCATAGATTGACACACACACACAAAGAGTGAAATGTTAAATTAACACTACCATAGTTATGTGGCAAAGGTTAGGCCTACCGGTAAATTAACTAGTAGTATTCTGTCCCTGATAAGATGAAATATAATAGAAGATTATTAGTTAAAACATATTTGTTAGATAAACAATAAGACCTACTTTTTATTTTGTCTTGATTTATGTTTGATAAATTTATTGGTAATTTATTCCTGCCGTGTCTTTCTAGTCGTCCGAATTTAATGACACTAATGGCGTTAAGGATGAGGAATGTAGAATTTAGAGGAGACTTAGGCTTACTCACAATTTTTTGAAGGAGATTGAAAAATCATTAATGAAAAACCACCCTCGGTTCACCGGCAAACTAAATTTGCGCAAGTACATTTTGAACTTTTATTATGTAACGTCATAAATTTGTCTAGAATGTCCTACAATTTTGTAGTCCTTGCTCTCCTTTCAGCCAAAGACATCTTGTCACCCTGTATAAGCCTACCTTTAGTGGGAGTTAACATATAGAAACTTAGCAAAATTCTAAATGGTTCAAATAATTTATATAAAAAAAACCACATCAGCCCAAAAGCGAGCTATACCGAACAAGCGGCCGTCACATGACGAAGATGGTGCCAACATTTGCGGCAATAGGGCGTCGTATGGACAGGACCACGAATCCTCCAGCCGGTATATATCTCAGTCCGACCTCGGTGGTCTTGGAGTAAAGTCTTCGCCTCAGGACCCGATATTCGTGGGTTCAAACCCAGCCGGGGTCGATGCATTTTTCTTGAGTGATAAAAATTCGTAGCACAACTTTCTTCGGAGTGTAAGTAAGTCCGTCGGTTCCGTGTCGATTGTGGAAGGTATGTGAAAAAATACCTTACCTGGCAAAATTGATGAGCCTTTTTTGCTCTCGCTCATAGAAATTCTAGTGTGCTGATATAATCAAGTCGGTTCAGAAAGTGCTCGTTATATACTCAAATAAATAAATGTTAATCTCAGTTTTCTATAACGGAGCCGATACTTCTTTATTCAAGTAGTCTTCAAGAGTCAAATAAATGTTAAATTATTGTTTATTGTTTGTATTTGAATTACTGTAACCATGTGTAACGATACTTATGTGTGTACTTGGAACGAGGTATACCCACAAAGAAGATCCACCCGAAACAATGCCACCTATTCCAAGTAGTTTTACACCTGATGGTATCACGAATGGTCACGTAATATTAGAGAGAACGAAACATTTCTCGCCTACACCCAATAAACCACAAACACTCGTAGTTGCCCCTTGTACATCTGTACACCATCATAACAACTGGGATTCCACTGAGGGAGCCTTGTTTTCAGCCAGTGGCGTACGGTGAGGGGAGGAGGAAGGGGTGGCTATAATGACCACTAACATTTAGAATACTATGTTTCCGAAAACACCATGTAGAGGATGGGGATAGCCATTTGAAGTTGAAATTTGTGGCGAGACAAAAAATTAATTAAAAAAGCTCTGAATGATATAGATAGACTCAATGCTGTTGTTTTTTCTCAACAGAAAATATCTAATAATTGGAAGCTTCGATTAATTGTTATTATTAATTATAAACGAATCTAGGTTTTAGCCAGACTTTTTTTTTTTTACCGTGTCTTATTATCCATTCGGGAGACGCGCATTTAATTACACTCTTAAAACTAGGTAAGAGAAAGTTAGAATTTAAAGGGAACGTACCCACTTTTGGGTATAAAAAGGAATATATACCGATTAGGAAAAAACCCAACTAAATAAGCCCGACCAAGAATCGATCCCGATCTCCCCGTACCTTGAAAACAAGACTAAATGATATTAATGTTTAGTTCGCATTTTCACTTATACGACCATATTCAAACTAAATGTGGTCTTAATCTAAAACTCTGACTAGCCTTTTTAGGTAAAACTATGATACTTTCAAATTTTGTAGGGGAATATTTTACTTTACTACTCAATTTATAGTTCTAGTAGGCTTCCTTAATTTTATTATTTCCTTAATTAGTGAGATGTTTTTTAAAGATTTATCCACCACTCAAACCAGTTTCAAAACCCATTATAAGCCACGTTACAAAGAAAAGTACACATATCCCCTATCTAGATGACTTATGTCTTTTTTTTTCAGAGTTGATAAGAGGAGAATTTGGGACATTGGAGCTATTGCCTACTGTACAGTGACGTATACTCCATTCACGGTAGGAATTACTCTCTGAAGGGTCTTTTTTCCTACCAATATCCTACTATATAATAGATTTCTGGTAGGGAAAAAGGCCTTTCGGAAAACCATTCCTACGCTGAACAAGACTTTATCGTAGATTATTACCAGGGTAATCAGAGTAGGTTTAAATGATATGTGTGAATGTTCTCATCAATAAGTTGAACAGTCACTGGCTAGGTATCAACCAAAATACATGTCTCATTTGATTGGTCAAATGGGGAACGAGTAAGTGGAAACACACCAAAGATACAGTATTAACTTTCTTTGATCACCCTGTCAAAATTCAACGCCACTTCACTTCAATTTTTATACCCGCAATCTAAAGCAAGTTTACTTCCACCCATATCAATGGGCACACGAACTGAAAGCCAAAGTTCAACTGTGATTTGATAGTGACGGGAAGGTTGGGTTCGATTTCCAGTCGGGTTTAGCGAAAGTTTTTTTCCCCCCCTAAATAGTTTTCCACTCTCTTTCACATGAAAATGAGGATAAATTTTCCATCAATTATTCTTTAATACACGCTTGCGTTGCCGAATAGTTTAAGTCCTTACCCGCCTCGGTGGCGTAGTTGGCTAACGCGCTAGTTGTGTTGAGCTTGACTGCTGAGGACGGGGAGATCGAGGTTCGAATCTCGGTCGGATGAACTGGGGGTGGTTTTTCCTAAATGGTTTTCCACTCTCCTTCCACGCAAATGCGGGTTCACTTCCTCTAATTAAACCTTCCTAATTCCTAATCCATTAGAGTAATCAGTACTTAAAGCGTATAGCCCGAACGGGTAGTAAGACGCGGTGCTAAATAATAATAATAGTTTAAGGCATCACTCTCATGCTATACGCTGATGACAGGAATATCGGGGTTCGAATCCCGGTTGGGTCTACTGAAAGTTGTTTTCTTAAACTGTGTCCCATTCTCCTTCTACAAAAATTTGGGTGCGGCTGCTTCCTTCCTCTTCCCTACTCAATTAAAATAATTATTATATGAGTATAATCTGAATAGGTAGTAAGACACGGTGATAAAATTAATTCATAAATCTTATTAAAGTGAGGATGTAGAGAACGCGGGAAAATGTTAATATTTCTGCAGTTTTTTATAGCATTTTCTGGCCAAAATAAATAAATTAATGCTTTAGTATAAACATCAAGCTTAATTTTCATCACACGGAGATATTAACAGTTCTTGAATATTTGTCATGGGCATAGCGGCATTATCAAACAAACATTTTAAATGAAGAGAAAAGATTGTCACTAAATTCTATGACACCCTTGACCAATATTCAACAACCGTTGATATCACCATGTGAAGAAAATTATAATGTATGTTTGTACAGAAGCAATATTTGTTTTATTTTGACAAAAAAAAGTTTTAATATAAGAAGTGCAAAAAAACTCTAATGTTCACTATATCCCCACCTTAATCCCTACCTCAATGGAGTGAATAATATTATTATTATATTTAGCACCTCGTCTTACTACCCATCGGGTTATACGCTTTAGTACTAATTACGCTAATGGATTAAGAATTGGGAAGGTTGAATTAGAGGAAGTGAACCCGCATTTGCGTGTAAGGAGAGTGGAAAACCATTTAGGAAAAAACCTCAGTTCACCCGACCGAGATTCGAACCTCGATCTCCCCGTCCTCAGCAGTCGAGCTCAACACGACAAGCGCGTTAGCCAACTACGCCACCGAGGCGGATATGGAGTGAATAAAAGTGGATGGCTTAAGTTGGTGGTAGGACGCTTCGCAACAAAAAAAACCTCTTAGGTGTGACCCTAGAAACAAGTAGTACTTTATTTTTTAATCACAGCGTTTAGCTATCTGTTTAGGGGTGACCTGGTGGTCCAGGGGTAAGGTGTCGTACTTCTGTGATGGGGGTACGGGTTTCAATCCTCGGTCCCGGCACAGATTTATCTGATTGCCAAACCCTTCCTTCACCTCTGACAAGACGTGTATTAATCACAACTTATGAATGTGTGAAATGCCAGGCCTCCACCGTGGTTCGGATCCCACGTTAAACTGTAGGTCCTCCATTTCATCTCACAACCACCCTACCATTACAAATTAGCGTAAGTGCGTATAAACCGAATGGGTAGTAACACGTGGTACTAATAATAATAACTATCTGTTTAGGCTATACATGTGTGTGATAATTACTATAAAGAGTTGGAGACGAGGAAGGAAATATTTTAGAGGTAATCTACCTACATTTGCGTGGAAGGAGAGTGGGAAACCGTGTAGGAAAAACCACCCTCAGTGGACCCACTATATTGTTTGGCCATCGAAGCGGGTTACTTTGTATCAATTTCCTGCCTTGAACATCCGCTCTATTCGAGATGCCTTTTGTTTTGAGCTGCACTGTAGGGTAGTACAGTCCATAGCAAGACTCAGATCGATATAAGTAAAGCACGATGGAGCTCCGTTCTCTCTGTTACTCTCAAGAATAACACAGCCAAGGAAACTGGGTCTCTTAAGTTCAAGACTGTTAAACAGAAACTAGAAACATCCATATTATTGTCTATACACCTCATTATATTTTCAAGAATCTCCTAAAGCGATATTTCTTGCATTTTTAAATTTATGTATATTACAAAGTGATACGCGATGACTATCCACAGGATCAGTTCAGATAACTGAATCAAATTAAATAAGAGAAAAATGACAGCCTGGACACGGGTATTGAACCCAGGAATACACTAATAACTAGTGAAAGACTTGCTCTGGTGGCTACATGGTCTAACAGTAGACTAGACTGCCGATAATCGAGGTTCGAATCTCGGTTGGGTGTAAGCCTATTGAGAGGGTTTTTACAAAATTGTTTTCCACTCTCCCTCCACACAAATGTGGCTACACTTCTTATAAGTATAACCGTCCTAATCCCTAAAACTATTAACGTAATTAGTACATAATCGTATAACCTGAACTGGTAGTAAGGCGCGGTGCTAAAAACAAAACTCATGAAAGATCACCCTTAATATGATACAAAGATGGTTTAGTGGTATAGCGTTGGAACGCAATACCAAAGGTCTCGGGTTCTTTTCCCGTGTCCAGGTGTAATTTATCATCTTAATGAATTATTGTTTTGTTTAAATTACAAATATAATTGAACCCTGAACTTTCAAATAAACACACCGATCACTCTATCAAGACAAGCCCCACTTAGAATGTTAGCCTGCTATTTAAGGTAGGTTAAAAGGGAGCTAGAGTCAGGGTCAATATTTTTAAAGTTATTTTACAACAAAATAAATGTTTTGTTCAATATAAATAAAATAATACTTTATTATATCCCGTACGTTTAGTTTAATTTTCTACGTATAGTAATCTTGTCAGTTCTTGAATATTTTCCATACCATTTCGGCATTTAAGTTAAGATCTTTTCTTCCTGTTTAAAATGTTTCTTATCAAATATGTTTCATAAATAATACGCAAGAACTGTTGAAGACTCGCTTCGGTGGTCACATCGCCTAAGGCGCTACCATCGCAGACTGCCGATGACGGAGAGATCTCGCTTTGAATCTCAGTCAGGGGTACTGAGGTTGGTTTTTGAAAAATGGCTCTCCATTCTCCTTCCACGCAAATTCGGGTACGCTTCCTATCAATATGGCCTTCCTCTTCCATAAACCTACTAGCGTAATTAGTGCATAAGCGTATAACCCGAACAGATAGTAAAATGCGGTAGGCCTACTAAAATAAAAGAAGACTTGTGATTACTATGAGTAGAAAACTAAACTGAACGTGTCTACTGAAGAGAAACTCTATGGAGCCAGCCCGTAATCGAGCAATACCGACCGAACGCCCACCGTCTGTTGGTGAAGATAGTGCCAGCTTATGCGGAATGTGGGTGTCATGTGGTCAGCACAATGAACCCTCGGACAGTTAATCTCAGTTTTCTAGACCGAATCAGCTACTTTTTTTTTTATTCAAGCAACTCCTCATTTGTTCTTACGAGGCTGAGTTGACCACGCTCCAGACCTAGTTTTTCACAGAAGATCTTGACGCACCTTGAAAAGAAACCGGGACATTTGTATTTGTAGTCAGGAGTTCTGACCACTAGACCATGCAGGCAGTCGTCAACTGAAGCAATATATGATTCATTTTTTTTGCCAAAAAATTGCCTTTGATATAAAAATGCAAAAAGATTCTGGTCCCTTTTCTTATCACCTTAAATTTAATTAGTTTTAATTCTCTATCACTTTGGATATTATAAACATTTAAATATAGACTGTGTCGTGTCGTGTCTCGGAGTGTAACCAGAGTAAGCAGAGCTGGTTAAAACCAAAGCTGTGATATATTCTCAATACTAGTTAAAGAAAAATAAAAAGTCATTATATTCCAGGACACCCTTGACAAATATTCACAAACTGTTGAGTTCGCCATGGGAAGAATATTAAACTCTCTGTGTCTACTGTATATTCTAATTGTTTTAGAAATAATAATAATAATATTTAGCACCACGTCTTACTACCCGTTCGGGTTATACGCTTTACGTACTAATTACTCTAATGGGTTAGGAATTGGGAAGGTTAAATTAGAGGAAGTGAACCCGCATTTGCGTGGAGGGGAGTGGAAAACCATTTAGGAAAAACCACCCCCAGTTCACCCGACCGAGATTCGAACCTCGATCTCCCCGACCTCAGCAGTCGAGCTCTACACGACAAGCGCGTTAGCCAACTACGCCACCGAGACGGGTTTTTTTAGAACAAAAAAAATTTGCAAATATATATTTACCCTTTTTCGCGTTCCCTACACTCTCACCTTAAAAAAACACTAACTTCAAAGTTGTGAATATTAATTTATCATAATATTACCTCATTAGAAAGCATGCTTTTTAAAACAGACAAGTCAAGTATATGTTCGTGCGTGTCCACCGATGGGTGTTCATAATCCTGTTTCAATTCCTTAAAACAAGATGAGTAAAACAAGCATTGTCCTAGCACTGTGTGGAGTACCATTTCAATATAAGAGAAATATGTAATCATCAGATATCTCGTTCTCCCCCTCTCTGCCCCCTTCTCTAACAAAGAACTAATCGACCCAGGCAAAGTGTCGGTATTGTATGAATCAAGACCAATCCGATTAGACCTTGTAGCAATTCCATCTGTAGCATTTGTCAGGATATCTGTCAATTATCTGTCTTTCCCTTGCTATTATCCCTGTCACACCACTGGAAGTTTATTTAGATTGATCGGGAAAACACCCTTTTCCATTCGATCCAGCTTATATTTATTTGTTTATTCCAATCACACGCTGGATAATGTTCCATTGAGCATAGAACTCATAGAATGTATGCGCCACGAAATATCCTTAAAAGTTTCTGATTCAGTAGACTTTGATTGGTTTATATTCACTCTCGTGATAAACTGGTCTGCTAATAGCTGGCTATACATGTGAAGATTTTTCGGCCGATTCGAACACTTTAACGGTGGGTTTGATGAATTGTATTATTATTATTATTATTATTATTATTATTAGCACCGCGTCTTACTACCCGTTCGGGTTATACGCACTTACGCCAATGTGTAGTGGTAGGGTGATTGTGAGAGGAAATGGAGGACCTACAGTTTAATCGTGGAATCCGAACCACGGTGGAGGCCTGGCATTCCTCACATTCACAAGATGTCTTGCCAGAGGTGAAGGAAGGGTTTGGTAATCAAATAAATCTTTGCCGGGACCGAGGATTGAACCCCGGCCGTCAGCATAGATGAATTGTACAAATAAATCCGCTAGTGTCGTCTCACAATTTAAAAGATGTGAGCGATATATTGATGATCGATAAATTAGTACAGATTTATCGTAGATATTGGTCAGTTTCCACACATGTAACGATTCTAACCTCGCGATATATCGAACAGACTTTTTAGTGGGGGTCTGCAAGCGTCAATGCCTGTCCAAAGATTATTCGCGTGATTTAGTTAAGTGTTTACATGCAAAATGGCTTCTAAAAAGTTTTTAAGTGGTTTTATTGAGATATATAGAAATAAACAGTGTTTGTGGAAAACAACATGCCCGCAATATACCAATAAAAATATTAAAAATAATAGCCATGCAGAACTGACCTATTATTGAAAAAAATTTCAAAGAAGCAGATAAGTCATTTGTTAAGCAAATAATACAGAACCTTCGATTCAAAGGTTCACCTTTTTTATAATTTTGTAACCCATCAATGAAACGCTCAAATAACGCATTCGCGTTTATATTTTGCTTGACATCGAACATGTCGGAATAACTTTCAAACTAATTATTGGTCATATCTTTCAGAATTCCGAAAGTTCATTGTTAATAGAAACAACACACATGTACAGAAAAATTGGTTGGATAAATATTCTATAACAATATATCGATAAGTTAGTAGGTAACGTTCGATTTATCTGAAGACTTTTCTTAGTCAATCTATCCGGCGATTATTTGATATCTAGCTATAGACGGGTAGATTGGGGCTTGAATCTCGGTTGGGTTCACTTAGGGTGGTCTTTACAAAACGGTTTTCCCCACTCCCTCCAAGCAAATGCCAGTACACTTCATTCAAATATAGCCTTCTTAATCCCGTAAAACATTAGCGTTATTAGTACTGTACATTAGCGTATAAGCCCGAACGCTTAGTAAGACGCTGTGCTAAAAAAAAAAAGTTCACCCTAAAATTTAGGACCATAATAATGTGCATAGGCTCATTTTAATTTTAATTTATTTTAAAAAACATTTTGTCCTCAACAACACAAATGTCGCTAAGAATGATTTGAATTTGGATTAAACGTTTTAAGAGAATACAATGAATATGAAAACAAATAGGTATGTTTAAATATTATTACTCTAACCTACATTGATAAAATAATCCAAGACATGCCCATTGGACTTAATGGTTGCTTTAACGAGCTACCGGAAGTAGTGTGCTTTATTTTGGCTCTAAGGACTGATATTCAACCTGAGTAACCTCATTTGAAGGTGTCTTAACTATTCATAAGTTCAAGAGAAAGTGATTGCGATGAGTAAAAATGTTGACCTTAAGATTATGTGCCTCTAAGCTAAAAAACGTGGTCCTTACAATGATTGTATCCCCGAGATTTACTACCTGTTTATTTTACACGCAAATATGATGATTAGGGTTACTCTAAAGGGCTAGGGATGAGGAAGAAAACATTTTAGAGGTAATCTACCAGTATACTATTTACGTGGAAGGAGATTGGGAAAACATTTTGGGAAAAACCCGCCTCGATGGCGTAGTTGGCTAACGCGCTAGTCGTGTTGAGCTCGACCGCCGAGGATGGGGAGATCGAGGTTCGAATCTCGGTCGGGTGAACTGGGGGTGGTTTTTCCTAAATGGTTTTCCACTCTCCCTCCACGCAAATGCGGGTTCACTTCCTCTAATTCAACCTTCCCAATTCCTAATCCATTAGCGTAATTAGTACTTAAAGCGTATAACCCGAACGGGTAGTAAGACGCGGTGATAAATAATAATAAAAAAAAAAATTTGCAGCCTTCCCAATTCCCAATCAATTAGCGTAATTAGTACTTAAAGCGTATAACCCGAACGGGTAGTAAGACGCGGTGATAAATAATAATAAAAAAAAAAATTTGCAGCCTTCCCAATTCCCAATCAATTAGCGTAATTAGTACTTAAAGCGTATAACCCGAACGGTGATAAATAATAATATTTTTTTTTTTTTTTTTAAAAACCACCTCAGTAGACTCGACAAGGATTCGAGCCTCGATATCCCCGTTATCAGCATGCCAGTCCAACACGAGAGTTACGCCTTAGATTATTAGGCCACTGAAGCAATTGTCATACTACTTTTTATTTAGTGCCGTGTCTTACCACCCATTCACGTCATACGCATATGTACTAATCATGATAATGGTTTTAGGGATTAGGAAGGCTATATTTAGAGAAAGTGTGCCTGTATTTGCGAGGAGAGAGAGTTGAAAACCATTTTGAAAAAGAAGAAAAAAACACTTTCAGTACACCCGACCAATATTCGAACCTCGATCTCCCCGTCACCGGCAGTCTAGTCCATTACGAAAGTAGTATCTTAGATCATGCGACCACCGAAGCGGGTGTCTTACTATTGAAGGGTACAAAGGAATAAGAGGGAAATATAGGCCTACCTACATTACACACATTTTACAGGACAATAGGGGGCCTACCTTTTATATCCCAAACTCAACGATATATATTTTTTATCAATTAATTTAAATATGACAAAGACAACTTTTAACCATAATCTTAAATGAATTTTTAAGGTCGAATGATTGCTTAACAGATGGCAACACTAGCTAAATTTGAGTTAAGATATGACTTATTTTTCTCCTGTACCATTCCATTCAATTTGTCTGTCGGTGTATCTGTCTGTCTATCTGTCTGTCTGTCGGTGTATCTGTCTGTCCGTCTGTCTGCCTGGCCCCTATGTGTATTTGTCTATACCTAGGGCTTCAGCCTAAATGGTTTATGGATTTAGCTCATACTTTATATTTATATGTTATATGAAACCTATCTCAAGGGTTATTCATGAATTTGACTTTAGCTCTAAAATTAAGGGTCATTTACTAATGATTAATTATTGAGTTTTTTGGAAATGACTAAAGCCATTTTGATATGGGTATCTGGGTGAGTGTTTGACGTTTTAAATAAGAATGTTCTGTTTTTCTACAAATTATATGTTTTAAGTTAGATTAGTGGTGGCTAATTTTTGAAGATTTTTAAATTTTGCAAATTTGTATGACGTTCTTCTAAGCTTGTTTTCTACCAATCTCTTCTTCCTTGTATTAATCCGTAGAGCGGGGGGAGGGCTGTGGGGAGGGGGGATTTGGCAACACGCGTGCAAAGGCCGTGCATCAAGCTGAATATTCAATAAATTGTTTAGATTTAGTCTTCATTAAGGTGAATACAAAAGGAATGCATGTGTCCCAAGACTTACTTGCACTGAAGTGCCTTGCCTTTTTTGTATATAAATCCGTAACATTCTGACTATATTTTTATTTTACTACATAACAGTCATAGTACTGTAGCTACTATGTACGAGCTTCTACAGTATTATATTCAGTGTATTTTTATTTTGCATCTTTCAAAAAAAAATATTTGCGGTATTTTACATGTACCTTTTGTACCGACCGATTATATCTGCACACGAGAATTTCTATGGGGAAGAGCTAAAGGGCTACCAATCTTGCCGGGAAAAATATTTTTACATACCTCTCAGGGTTCTTTTACATACGACAATCGACACGAGACCGACGGCTTTACTTCCCCTCCAAAGGAAGTTGAGCTACAGATTTTTATAACTCAAGAAAAATCCGTCGACCCTGGCTATGTTTGAACCCACGAACATCGGCGAGCACTTGACCCCAAGACCAGCGAGGAATATCTTCTTAAGTAGCGGTTTTACTATACATACAGTAGCCTCATGGCTTCTTTGGTGCTGATTGACAGCTGAGAGCCGATGGCTTTGAAAAGTTACCAGACCAAATTATGTATCCCTAGGCCGAACCATATGATCTGCAAAAACATGTATTTAGCAGCTGTCCCTTCTGACAGTCAAACTTAAGGTATGTACCTAAATGTTGACTGTCAGAAGTCAGCTGTCAGCTGTCAGTCAGCACCAAAGAAGCCATGGGGCTACTGTACTGTTCATTGTAATGTACTATGAGCTACTTATACAATATGGCTACCGCTCAAATAGTGATTTTAGTTGTACGCAAGTTGTTGAGAGAGAGAGAGAAAATAGGAGGCTAGTTTGTTTGTGTTATAGGGTCACTCGACGACTTGGCTGCATCCATTGACCAGCTGGCGCGCGAGCTTCAAGTAGAGAGTAAACAACTTGTCCTGCAATATTATACCGAGGATAGCCCATCCAGCGAGACGGTGACCAGTGATTGCCCTCCGGAGGAGGCAGATATTGACTCGCTACCAATGGTTCCCTCCTGCAGATGTTGGGTTCTTGCGGAATTGAAGGCTCACCACTAGAAATCTGAAATAAACAAAGGTTACCAAGGGACGTTAATATAGAGGAGATATCCGATTCAGTGGTCAAATGGCCCACTGAGACGGTGTGGTTTGTGGTGCAGCGTACTTATGGTGTGTGTCGTAAGTGTGGCACGCATCTGGTGTGACTTTATAAAGTGGTGAAGAAGATATGACTCAAAGCCAATTGATATGTTGTCGTTGCCATCAACAAACCAAACCTCACGTGCCTATACATGATGATTCCAATCGTCAATATTGGCTCGTCCGTTAGAAGATGTACTCTACATTATTGAAGTGGCGAACGCGGGGGCAGTCGCCATGCGGCCGCTACATAAAGGTGCTCACTGAGATGGCGAGCGTACGATGTGGCGGAGGCGTGGCGTCTGCATGGCGTGTGGTGTAGCTATGGCACGCATGTGGCTGTGACTTTAATAAAGTGGTGACGATATGGTGCAGGTGACCTGGCGGTCTAGGGGTAAGGTGTCAGACTTCTGTGGTGGCGGCCGGGGTTCAATCCTCGGTCCCGGCACAGATTTATCTGATTACCAAACCTTTCCTTCACCTCTGACAAGACATCTTGTGAATGTGGGGAATGCCAGGTCTCCACCGTGGTTCGGATTCCACGTTAAACTGTAGGTCCTTCATTTTCATCTCACAATCACCCTACCATTACACATTAGCGTAAGTGCGTATAACCCGAACGGGTAGTAAGTCGCGGTGCTAATAATAATAATGATATGGTGCAAAACCAATTGATGTGGCGTCTTTGCCATCAACAAACCACACGTGCCTAAGGACATAAATAATTATTATACATTCTTGAATTGTCTTTAAATTTAAATTAAACTTTGTTCTTCTTACCTTCTGCTCCAATATGTTTTGCATTCTTGCTTCAAGCTTGATCTGTATTTGATTTCGATGGTAATCATCATTATTGATGTCATAAAGGCAGGATAAACTCTCCACCAGTTCCACAAACTTAATATTAAATTCTAGATCGTCCTGCATTGAGAAAACTCACAAACAAAATTCAGAACAAAATAGATGATGGTCTGGTAACCAACTCCACTACACTACACAGCAACGGGCGTGTGGCGATCACCATACGGCCACCACACGAGTTTAAACATGTCGGAGCCTAGTGGCGGGTGCATGGTGTCACTACACACGCCACACGCCACACCACACGTTCTCCATGTGGTATGGCGGCGACGTGGCGTCTGTATTGCATATGGCGTGAGGCACCCACTGGAGAGACGCTGAAGTGGTGTGGCGTGTAACGTGTGGTGTGGCATCATATCCTCGACAGACTTAAACTTGTGTAGCGGCCACATGGAGACTGTCTCACGTCCGTCACTTCAGTAGTGCAAGTTACATCTTCTGACGAGTCCATGTTGACGACTCATGTCCATCGGCCCGTGCCGTGTGGTTTGTTTGGGTGTAGGGCTTGAGGTTATTTCCCCCATGCATTTTATAATAGTGGTTTTACATCATCTTCACGCGCTAATGTGGGTACATGTCTTTTAAAAAATACCCTGTCATACCTAACCACAAGATTAAACGCTATAACCTTGATCCTAAACGTTAAAAAGCATAGCCATTATCATTTCACGGAAAAATTATGTAGCTAGATGTTATGATCTACAGTAGCCCCATATCTTCTTTGGTGTTGACTGACAGCTCACAGCTGACTTCTGATAGTCAACATTTAGGTATATACCTAAATTTTGACCGTCAGAAGTGACAGCTGCTAAACACATGTTAATGCAAATCATATGGTTCGGTGTAGGGATACATAATTTGGTCTGGTAACTTTTCAAAGCTTTTAGCTTTCAGCTGTGAGCTGTCATTCAGCACCAAAGAAGCCGTGAGGCTACTGTAAAATGTCTGGGCCTATTGGGGTGTGAAGTGTCAAATCTATTTTTGTGTTATCCCTTAAATTAATAAATGACACATGGACACGTGAATCGATCCCAGGACCTTTGGCTTAGTACACCAATGCTCCCACCACCGAGTTATCCAGGAGTCTTTCCATGGCCAAGGTCATTCTCCGCTCATATTTTAAGGCAAAGTTTGTGATAGACGTATGGAAATTGTCAGCTACATATAAGTGATCAATTAACATCACGGGCCATCAGATAACGCAGCCACCTTCGACTCGGGAGGGCTTAAGCCAATATAGCTAACGATTTCCGCACGTCTATCACAGACTCTGCCTTAAGATACGAGTGAAGAATGAGTCTGAGCACGGCACGTCTCCTGGATGACTCAGCAGTTAAAGCATTGGCATAATAAACTAAAGGTCCTAGGGTCCATTCCCGTGTCCAGGTGTCATTTTTAAATTTAAAGAATGATATTTAGATGAAGCAAAACCGTAGACCTATTTAATAACTTTTAACAGCTTGGCTATTAATCCATTATTTTTGTTTTAAAAAGAGTTAAAGAGACGATTATTTAGAATCCTTCCACAAGGAAGCTACGGTTGATATTGCATTAATGGACTTCATTTGAACCGATACGATGACTCCCTGTACCGCATGAAAGCATCGCATGCGTAGCCTATATTGTACCCTCGACTCGGAACAGCCGTTGGTTAACAGTGCTACATAGGCCTACACGTTCGTTCAGTAGTCAACTCAACTCATCTCGACTCGACATTTAGCCGACAAACCTCCTTTGTAGTGCGGGTAAATAAAAAAAAATCGAATAGCCCCCTCATCCCCCTTCCCTTCAACCTCCTCTTTACATAGAATCAAAGAGAGACGAGGGTCTGTCAAGGGATCTGCAAAAAAAAAATAAAAAAAAAATGGAGGGGATGAAGGGTGAAAGGAGGGAGGGAGCGATTTTACGTCTCGCTGCTTGCTTCACGGAGCATAGTAAAAGAGGGGTAGCCACCGCTCTTCAACAAAGACTATGTGTGTGTGTGTGTGTGTATATATATATATATATATATATATGACGTCCAACTTCTAGGTGATTACCATCATGTTGGGAGGGCTAGAGAGAGGGTTAACGGAGGGCGTGGAGAAAGGGGAGTAGTCCCCAACCAGTCACGTATCAGTGGGAGGAGCTAAATGTAGGGACTATTTTCTCTTCGCGGACACCAAACCGTACCGAAGAGGTGCAAAGGAAGAGAAGGCGAGTGTGCGCACCAAGCGTATTCGTAGATCAGCACACACACGCAAACGCACACACACAAAGAGAAGATAATCCACGACAGTCAACGTTGACGGTTTGTAGAGGATAGGAGAAAGAGGTTGAGAAGGTGGGGATAGGAGGGACGACGGTTAGCGAGGGAGGGGGAAATGATCTCGTCTAAAGGGGAAGGGATGAAATGGAGGGAGGGAGGGGGTTCGTAGACATTTGGAAGATTTTCGGATGAGGCAGGGAACTTTTCGGAAGTTTGTGTGACATGTCAACGTGTTGAGAGAGACAGTGGATAAGCGACGGACACCGACGGACGAGCAAAGAACACGGCCATCAAGACTTTCAGCGGGGTAAGGGGAATTCAAAAAGTTTGATCGTCTGACGCAGGGGTAGGGAACGGTTTATTCTCGTGGTTTCACCGGTTTTCCTAGACATTTAATTTCTTCCCTGTGATGTGTCATGGTGGTGAACATGTGTGAAGTTAGTTTAGTAGCGTGACAGCGAACACGAGGTCACGGATTCGAGAGTGGTTTCAGTCAGTATCGCGTTCGAACAATTATATTTGAAAAAAAAGCGTAAACAATACACCATCGTCCAACAATACACGTGTGACCAATGTACCAGAAACTACGAGTGATTCACGCCGTTAGGATTTTGAACGTTAATGAAAGAAACTTCGTATCAAAACCAATCTATAACGGCTGCATTTTAACAAGTGGTAATATTAATAGTTGATAATGTTGTACGGTTTTAATTAGGCTTGCTCCTGAGACTAAAGTTGGAATCGGAGTTGATCTGTATTTGTTTGAACACGTGTTTCGTTGTAAGCAATTGTTGTCCTAAATGATCGAGTTTTACCAACACAACAATAATAACTACGAGAAGATGGTTCAAGACACGGACAGCATCCACGCGGCTCACCCCTGTAACGGAAGACCAGGTAAGCCAACACACACTTGATAAAATTTACATTCTTAGTTTACAGCTACTTTTCAAATAAAAATTAATAATTGATAGTTTTGATTTGTAAATTGTTTTAAACAGAGCCAAGAATAAAGATATAGAACATAAAAGTAAGGCCGAAGGACAGTTTACTATTAATTTATAGGCCTTAATTGTATTTTGTCAAAATATAGCCCTATAGTTTTTTTTATGTTATAAAAAATAAAGTGGATGCTATTTGGTCGATTTAAGAGGTGTAGGATAAATAATTTATAAAAACCTTACACATAAATAATGAAAAATACATTACTTACTGCAACGAATAAACTGTAGACCGGTATTATTAACCGACAAACGTATTTATAAATAATTTTGGTATAAAAAATGCTGCCAACATCGAAATAAAAAACATAGGCTACAAATTAACTCAATCCAAACTAAAATTAGTAAAATCTTTATTTATTCTTGATTTTAGAGTAAAATTGTATTTTTCTTGACTGGACCTACAAAAGTATTGTTGGAGATTGACTTATTATTTCGTTCATCATAAAGATACTCCAATTTGACACCTGTCAACTATTATGATTTGTTTGCAAATATTGTGTCGCACACTTAATAATTAAATAATAACCTATAATTTTACTACTAATAATAATAATTAGGTCCATTCTTGTGGGGTTAAAGGTAAATCTTGTTCCGTATGCCATCAGTTTTTATAGAGAAAATAAATTAAGTATTACTTCAGTAGAAACGTTTTGGACTGAGAAAAAATACCTACCTTTTTTTTCTTTTCTTTTTTACATTGCGTTCTTTTCCGCACCACCTTAAATAAATTAAGTAGGCAATTCATTATTTTTAAAATGAACATTTTAATACATTGACCTATTTCACGTCAAATGATAGTCACGAAAAAAGGTTTTTTTTTCATCTAAAGATTATTATTATTATTATTATTATCACCGCGTCTTACTACCCGTTCAGGTTATACGCACTCTCGCTAATGTGTAATGGTAGGGTGATTGTTAGATGAAATGGTGGACCTACAGTTTAACGTGGGATCCGATCCACGGTGGAGGCCAGGCATTCCCCACATTCACAAGTTGTGATTAATACACGTCTTGTCAAAGGTGAAGGAAGGGTTTGGCAATCAGACAAATCTGTGCTAGGAGCGAGGATTGAGGCCCGGACTCCCAGCACAGAAGTTAGACGACACTTTACACCTAGACCACCAGGTCTACCTTTCGTCTAAAGATAAATTGTTGGTTAAATTCAGCTAAATAAAAAATCCTTTGTTTGAGACTACACAAATTAACATTATAGGCCTATAATAATACGGTTCAGCTTTAACTATGCTTTATAACATTCCATTTGAAATCTGGACGTGGCGTAAAGTATTATGTAAAATGGATGTAATATATGCCTTTTTTTTGATACGATTAAATTATGTATATTTTATATCGTCTTACTACACCCCCGGATTATTCGCATTTAACTATGCTAATGTAGAAGAAATGAGTACGGTGATATTTAGAGAAAATGTACCCATATTCGCTGTTTGGGAGTGTGCGAAATCTTTTAATAAAATCATACTCGCCACACCCTGCTCGGATTCGAACTCTGACCTCCCGATTACCGGGAAACAGACTAGACGAGCGTTATTATTAGTGCGCAAGCTTAACCATTCTGTCCAGTTGAATTATTTAGTAATAACTTTTATTTTAATGTTGAATTGACTAAAAAAAAATTCCCTTATATTTCAAATTTTTATATTATTGAAAAGATGCCAAACAAACCACCTTAAATATGGTAATTATTATAGTAAATAGGACCCAATAACAAAACGCTAAGTACTTACACCTAACAAATTTATCAATTTTACACTATTATTTTAAAAATGTAAAAACTAGTAATTTTAAGAATAGAGCTTACCAATACTACCATAATTCAATAAATACAAACAAAGAAAATAATTATTTTATCATTTAATGAAAATATATGCCTGTGTATATGCTTATAATCTAAGTGCCTGATAAAATAAACTTCATTTTTCTACTAAATTTATAAAATATTACAAACGTCCATCTACAGGTCTAATTATTGAACAAACTTAAACCTTATTAATACAGACAGTATAAATTATTTTCTAGAATGTTCTTAAATTGATATTTACTTTGTTTTAATTTGTTTCTGTGTGATATTAAATTTTAAGTAATTATGTTTGATATATTTATTAACAACTGGATGACAGTTCGAAAATCACATGTTTAGGTTTTGGGTTGCCAACACTTGTAAAAGATCACAGTTTTGTTATAAATGTAAATATCTTTAATTACCTGTTATATATTACATTTAAAATAGCGTAAACTTAAGTTTTCTCATAATATTTAATTTTTTAAATAATTTCTTTTTATCCAACTCGAAACAATATTTTAAACATAATTAAAAGTACTTATTTTTCGTTCTGGAACGTTATTGATTATGTTTAATATAGTGCACACATCAATACCTTTTAATACAGCCATCGTATTTACTTGCAAAAGAGAAAATTGTTGTCATTTTTTTTACATACAATATATTAGGGATTACTTCTAGTAACATTTCGAGCTGTCGTCCAGGTAAACTTAGCTCTTGAATGACTTATATCTGCTAGGCCCTACGTATTTTCACTATTGTTCGTTCACGGTAGGAGTTTACCTGGAAAAGGACTTTTTTCCCTACCAGAAATCTATTATATAGTAGGATATCGGTAAGAAAAAAGACCTTTCAGAGGTAAACTCCTCCCGTGAATGAAGTACAATAGGCTACAAAATGATTGGCAAATAAGTTAAATATAAGGCCTGGGGGCCTATTTGTGTTCATGATTACCTAAAAAAAAGTGAAATTTATTTCCAAAGATAAGCCTACTGATTTTGAAATTATAACTAAGTTTTTAAGTCGTTGTCTAGGACGTTTAACTAGCACTTGTGAATGATTTGAAATCCTCAAGGCCCACTTAAGAATATGAATAAAACATTATTTTATGTGAAATTTGCTGAATTGAGAGGAATAAGTAGCATTTTTATTACATAACCTAATTATGTGAATTTTTATTTTGAGAACTAAAATATTTTTGGGCACATTCTTTTCACACATTAATTTAATTAAGTAGCAATTTATTATTATAATTTTTCTTTTCTTAAAACAATTTTTTCATTGCATTGTTTTGACTTTATCAAGTCTTACGAAACTCAGGTGAAACTCCGTCCACAGTCCTGTTTTGAAAGAAAGGGTCCTTCAGCGGACAGCTAGAAAAGTTAACCACATCTACTTTCAAGTATTCATAGGTGATATCATTAGTTCTGCAGCTGTCCCCTTTGATATAAATTAGGATATAAAACATCAAAATAATCCTGCATATAAATTAACACATATTAAATATTAAAATGTTATCAATGGTTTTCTTAGCGACGCGTCTTACTACCCAGCAGTAGCGTACCCACTGGGGGAGGTGGGAATTTGAGGGGGGGTTCGATCCCCCCCCTCCCCCCCAACGCAGTTTGGGGATGCCCTGAGATCTCAGATCTGAAGAGAAAATAAAACAGAGGAGGATGGGTTTATGACTAGTCAAACATAGTTAGCAAAGAAAATATTAGATGATCAGAAATAGTATCTATATCAATGACAAAAAGTATTTATTTCATAGGAGTGGATTATCTTTCATGGAAGTATATATATAAGGATAAATAAATATAAGTACATACACATTTTCTACGAGTATACAGAATTGACGTTTTTTTATTGACATGTGACGATTAAGCCAACCTTAAGTTAGACTTATTTATTATTTTTTAGATTCCTAAAATGTTAATGAGACGTTTTTAATAGTAAATATGTAAACTATCACGTCAACAAATACCATTAAAACATTTTAAAACACTCTTCTAAGTGAATATAATGGTAAAAAAATTCCTTGATCCCCCCTACTTCGCATTTCTGCTTACGCCCCTGCTACCCATTTCGGGTTATACGCCTTTGTAATAATTAGTCTAACGTTTTAATAATTAGTAAGGGTGAAATTTATAATAAGTGTACCCGCATTTGCGTGTAGGTAGAGTGTAAACCCATTTAGGATAAAAATCCTTGGTATGCCTGACCGGGATCGAACCCCCATCTCCCCGTCATCGGTAGTTAAATCTATTCCGAGAGTTACGCCTTAGACCATACTGCCATCGAAGCAAGAGTTAGTAATGTTGACTGCAAAAAACCTTTTTTATTTTCTAAAGAGTGATCTAAAATGTCCATTCGTAAGAAAATCAAGGTAAAATTATAAAATAAAATTACTGGCTTAAGATTAAAGGCGAAGTATTTTATACCATTAAGCCTTTTAATGTTTTGTTTAGAGGTGGATGGAGTAGAAATTGTACAAACTAAATAGCTTCAAAAATATTCCCAATAATTCTAAAATTGCCATAATTTCAGGAAAAATTCTTCATCTGTAAACGGGTCTTGCTGGCTGCAGTTTCTCGAGCCCCCCTGTTTTAATTTGGTCAGGAAGGGCAGGGGGGGGGCCTTGGACCATCTTATGTGACCCTGATACCCTCGTCTCCCGTCCTACCCATTATATCCCGTGTATATTCAAAACCTAGAGTAGTTCTTAATATAAATACTAAACCTACTTTTCATTTTTAAGAAAGTAATTGAATGTTTACGTATTTTTTGATATGCCCATCATAATTTGACACTATTGTGGGTTAGAAGTGAATGCGAGTTAAGGTTCCTATTTTTACAGGTTTTATAGCAAAAAAAAGTTTTTGGCCCAAATAAATATATTTTTTTAAAACTTTTATCATTGCAAAGAAGGGAATACCAAAAAGTTCTACACAGAAATACAAAATTATCTTCATATCTCCTCAAAATTTCCCGAAAAAATGACGGTAAGGGTTCCCAGAGCCCCTGCAGTTGTACCTTTCCAAACCAAAAAACGTTCCTACTCCATATAAGAGAAGGAGTTATATTTCACGTCATTATTTTTTTGAGAATTAACTCAAGAGTTGTCAAATTTGTGAATCCATCATACAGCCTTGAGTTTAGTTTTCAAAATTATATTCCATCCGTATATTTAAAATATAACAGCTATTATATAAGTGTGATTGTTTTAAATATTATGGTATAACTAGATGATTTTGGGAAACTTTTAAGTGAAATAAATTATGATTGTTATTTAATATTTTTCAGAACATTTTAACACATTCGATCCGGAATATTTACTAGCTGCGTGAAATCATGTAATATTTTAATAATATATCAATGTGTTTGTTTATAACTAGTTTGATCAAATAGGATTAAATCATCTGCCCTTGTATCGGACAATTTAAAAATAATTAAGTTGTTGGTCACATTTAATAAATGGAAATAGTTATTATTTAGGGAAACAAAATTATATATTTGTCCATAATGACCTTATATCAACCAACGTTTATAAAATTTAGAATACACTGTAGTTCAATCATAATCAGTAAAGAACTCGTAAGCTACTATGTTAAGATAATATTAATGTATATTAAAATGTTGGTCCAACGATGCATATAAACAAGGCCTGGTCTAATTAAACTTAAGAAAAATATTTAACAAACGTCCTGATGTTTGACGTTAAAAACGTAGACCTTAACATACATAATAGAACAAAATGACCGATTTATCAAATGTGCACGACAAAACAAAAATAAAATGTTCAAATAGAAAAACAAAATTGAAATGTGTCAAAAGTAAGCTGAAATTTTGAAGAAGAAAAAAATCAATGATTTCAACCGATTTTGTTCAAAAGATTTAAGCCGGGATTGGAGGGATGGCAACATTGATTCAAGCATCCGGCTGCCCACTTTTTGATAGTTTTTCGTTGGATAATCCTGAGTTAACTATGTAAATCACAAACCAATCATGGTAATTAATAATTTAAAATAAATTACATTTGAGACCAAATATTACCTATCCCACAAACTAAGTGCACAAACAAACGCAGTTGATTAAAACGCAATATTCAACTAAGCACAATAATAAAATAAGGTAAACGAACTAATATCTATTGTTACAGAAAGCTGTTGAAAAAAAGAGCATCACGGTTTTCCAAGGAGCGTTTTGTTACAGAAACATAACTGAAAAGAAAATATCATGGTTTTACAAAGAGCATTATGGTTCACCGAGCTATAGTAGCCTCACGGCTTCTTTGGTGCTGACCGACAGCTTTGAAAAGTTACCAGACCAAATTATGTATCCCTACGCCGAACCAGATGATCTGAAAAAACATGTTTAGCAGCTGTCACTTCTGACCTTCAAAATTTAGGTATATACCTAAATGTTGACTGTCAAAAGTCAGTTGTGAGCTGTCAGTCAGCACCAAAGAAGCCATGGGGCCACTATATATCGACTGAATTTGTTTATTTTAGTTTTGATGTCGCTGCTAGTTAGGCGCTAATTTACTCTTCTATATTTAGCATTGTTACTGCAAAGCTAATGGAGTCCCTTTAAGATAATCTTTAATTTTTGTATTCCTTTATAACTAAAGTTTTTTCGTCAGCCTATGCAAAATTCAAATTTCATACCATATCGAGAAGTTCTTTCTTTCTATTAGCCATTTCCACCCCCTATTTTTAAATACAAAACTTTCCAGCTTTTATGGTTCATATGCCGAAACAGAGATTTTAAGATCAAGATGTATGATTATCGTTTAGGCCTATAACATTATTAACGTGCTTGCCAAATTTCAATTTTGAACCACAATGAACAGTAGTATTCTCTATATTTGTAGGTTAGCAATTTCGATCTCTTCCATTTACCAGGCAAATTTCGAAATTCGATATTTTCAGACGTCATTCGACTCTCCGGGAAGGTCTATTGACTTATATGTCGAACTTCCATTCTATATCACACCAAAGAGTGTTATTTTGTATCAGTTTTAGGAATATTGAGGGGTCCCCCACTTCCACTTCCCATTCACGGTTTCTCCAGTTTAAAATTTTAGGATCAGACCTTAATAATTGTTTTTGGGTTGGTTATCATATCTGTCTGACAAATTTCAATATTTTACCACACTGAAAAGTAAATAATTATTTTAGTTTTGAGAATTTCGAAACCCCCTATTTCACCATCCCCCTTTCTAAATAGTAAATATTTAACACGTATTTTGTTATTGAAGTAATCCCTCTACATTTCTAGCAAATTTGAATTTTCTGCCTCATCCAAAAGTTTGTTTTTCTGTCGCTCCTTCTCCCCCTCAAAGCCCCTGCTAAACATTTACAATTTTCAGCCCTTAATATTTATTTAGAGTGGTATTTTTACCTGCCTGCCAAATTTCAGTCTTCTACCACAGTGGGAAGTAGTTGTTTACTTTTAGTTTTTGAAATGTTAAACTACCACCCCCTTTCTCAAATTCACTCTTAAAAATTTAAAACTGTAAGATTTATTTGGTTATCAGAAGTTGTCTCTCTGCCTGTCTGCAAAATGTTAGTTGTCTACCTCTTCTAAAAAGTTTTTTCTAACTATAGACACCCCCATTTCCCAAACATTTTGAAATTGCCCAATTTTAGATTTTTCTGGTTGTATGAGCAGTTTGTCTACTTTCCTGCAAAGCAAAATTTCAAGTTTATAGTCCCAGGAGTTGGGGAAATACGGTTATCAGTGAACCCCACAACTTTATGCCCCTCCCCATCTTCATAAAGGATTAAATTTGAAAAATGTATCATCCAATTCACCATATCTTGGTCTAGGTCTATCCTTTCCACCTCATTATATCCTATCTTAAGCTAGTTATATCCAGTCCACCTCATTACACCCTATCTTAAGCAAGTTATATCTAGTACACCTCATTACACCATATCTTGGGCTAGTTCTATCCAGTTCCCCTCATTACACCCTATCTTGGGTTAGTTCTATCTAGTCAACCTCATTACACCCTATCTTAAGCTAGTTCTATCCAGTCCACCTCATTACACCATATCTTGGGCTAGTTATATCTAGTCAACCTCATTACACCCTATCTTAAGCTAATTCTATCCAGTCCACCTCATTACACCATATCTTGGGCTAGTTATATCTAGTCAACCTCATTACACCCTATCTTAAGCTAGTTCTATCCAGTCCACCTCATTACACCCTATCTTGGGTTAGTTCTATCTAGTCAACCTCATTACACCCTATCTTAAGCTAGTTCTATCCAGTCCACCTCATTACACCATATCTTGGGCTAGTTCTATCCAGTCTACCTCATTACACCCTATCTTGAGCTAGTTATATCCAGTCCCCCTCATTACACCATATCTTGGGCTAGTTCTATCCAGTCCACCTCATTACACCCTATCTTGAGCTAATTATATCCAGTCCACCTCATTACAGCCTATATCTTACAGGTTCATTCTAATGTTATCCTCCTAACTGCATCTCAGTCTTCCCAATGGGTTTACCAGTCAATACTCCGAACAAAGTTCTAGATTCTTCCGTTCGCGCTGCATGTCCTACCCACCGTAATCTACGAGACTTGATTATCTTCACAATGTCTTGTGATGAGTAAAGGGTATGTTACTCATCATTATGTAACCGGTTCCAATCCTTAGTAGTCTCATCCCTTTTTGGACCAAATATTTTCCAAAGCACCTTGTTTTCAAACACCCCGACTTATTATTATTATTTCGTTATTTAAGGTAAGACACCACATTTCACAGCCATAGAGAACAACCAGTAAAGTTGTTGTTTTGTATACTCTTTTGAGTTTTACATTCTTTGCCAGTAGGCGAGATGTCCACAACTTACTGACCGAGCAATAGCTTACGGTGCATTTTCCGACTGTATTATTTTCCTAATTTCTATTATGATACCGTTTTCGCTGGTTAAAATTTTTCCTAAATATTTAAACTTATCAACCCTGTAAAATAATATTTTGTTCGCAGTAATTTATAAATATCACCTTAAATCTGTGTTCTCGGTGTTATATAAGCTTACGACATTTAAAAAAAATATAAGTTAAATTATTATTATATAAAATTATGATGTTAGGTAATTTGTATATAATGGTTGTGTTCATTCCATGCTCCTTAAGTGTAAACACACTTGCACGTTGAAAACATAGGGGGCGTGATCGCTATTTATTAGTAAAAATACAATCGATGTAATTTAATTTATTTATTCTAGATAAAATCAAATTTGATTAATGAAAATATGTTTTATGTTACCAATTTGATAATAAGATGATTTAATGCATCTTTTTAACCTTTATCATTAGTAAAAACATTTTGTAATAAAAACTATTCATACAATAGGGTCGAAGTCGTTCCTAATTAAGAATTATTTTAGATAAAAGTGCTTGTCTGGATGTACACAGTTTTTCATTTTTGATTTAGATGGAAAGACATATTCTGTATGCTCAAAAAATTCACTTGAATCAATTTTTAATATATTAATACGTCAAGTCATTAATAATATGTCTAAAGAATATTCATAACTATGTAGTAAAATAGTCCCAATGCTGATCGCAAAAAAAAGGGGGGGGAGGGGGATCTTAAAGCTTCAATCTACAGGAACTATACGTTGCTTTTATACNCACATCAGACACACCATCCCGTAGAGCATTTTAACGACCTCTGGGTAGCTATTTGTTCAAGTGTAAAAACTATCTCTTCTTTAAAAACTTTGTCAGACACAATGCTTTCCAATGTTTTAATAGCGTACCTAGTTTTTCCTGAAACAGAGCTTACATCGCTCTAGACCGTATTTATCCTACCACTTTATCAAAACAATAATTTAATTATTAATATGGCATTCATTTACCCCCATTATATCGTTACCAAAGTTGTCAGACCCCGATTAGACCAAGCCGTGGAGTTTCGTTCCCCTTGATCGATGCCCCAGTCCGCAACTAAGTTGGGAGTCTAGTTATGAATGTATGTATGTATGTATGTATGTATGTGTGTATATATGTTTGTTTGTCTGGAAAGTCTGTGATAATGAATGTCCGTGGAGGGTGTAATGAGGTGGAAAGGGGGGGGGGACACGTTGTAGTATTGTCTGGTGACGTAAGCACCACAGCACACACGTGTTCATTAAATTGTCCAACAACACGTGGCAACGAGCTCAGAATTTTTAATTTTTAATAGACTATTCCTTATTTTTTTAAATGTTTTTATTACTACTCTTAAGTTCTTATACTGGTTTATCAGAGACTTTTAAGATTATTTTACCTTAGGAATTTTAATGAAATAATGAAACTAACGTTTGTCCCGGAAATAAAATGTGAATTTCATATAGTTGTTTATTTTTACGCTGATAAAACGTCGGTGGACCATCCATCTCATTGAGTTTTCTCTTTTCGGAAAGCACAATATTACGCTGTTTGGACTCGGGGAACACGGGATGATTCTATCATTCAAGAAACTCTTAACGATTGCCCATTGATATTTTCAATAGAGCACAAAGTGCGGAATTCACTCGATAAATAATTAATCATATATGCACCATCAAAGCAAAATATATCCTGAAAGAATAATAAGAAGTTCTAAAATACTTACTTCCTCATTTCTGCCCCATTAGAGTAATTATCATATATAGCCTATAGCCTACGTATGTCTGCCTACAACCTGAACAGATATTAAGAAGCGGAGATTTAAAAAAAATTATGAATAAAGTTATTATTTACTGTAGAATATAAAAAGCTCTCTACTGCGTGCAGGTTTTAGACTACCACTTGCTGTGTTGAAAGCTACAGTAGCCCCATGGCTTCTTTGATGCTGACTGACAGCTCACAGATGACAACTGACGGCTTTGAAAAGTTACCAGACCATATTATGTATCCCTACGCCGAGCCATATGATCTGCAAAAACATGTGTTTAGCAGCTGTCACTTCTGACTGTCAAAATTTAGGTATAT
>CABEEJ010007268.1:16449-32236 GCA_901482245.1 Timema douglasi | reverse complement strand
TCTCACAATCACCCTACCATTTCACATTAGCGTAAGTGCGTATAACCCGAACGGGTAGTAAGACGTGGTGCTAATAATAATAATACTTGACATAGTTCTGAAAGAAGCGCTTAATAAATGGCATGAAATAAGAAGATTATTGTTAAGTTGCAGGCTTGAGTCAGCACCAGTGATCCATACTCAAGTCCTCAGCTCTGAGCCGATAGGGCGGGATTTTACTAGGAAAGGATTGATTTACGTATTATAATTTTAACGATATCTCGTTCAATAGTGATACATTTACATCATCTTCCCGCAACGGAATTTGAATTCAAATCCAGCGGGGTGTATTTTCCTAAATGGTTTCGCAATACTCGCACACGCAAATATGGGTACACTTCGTATAAATTTACCTCTTTCAAAGTTTACATCCCAGACGTGTATTATTCTTCTGTGAGGGTTGTGGCCATAGCTCATGGGCCCATAGAGGTGAGTAATCACGCTCGTACCTAGGATACATTGTTATCATCTGGGGGAGTTAGATTAAAATCTGTCAAGGGTAAACAGCGAGCCTCCAGAGCAGAACAACGACTTATGATATTACTTTTATCCATAGAGTGATTATGTGGATAAAAAGTCACGGAACTTTGAACCCAACATGTCCACCACTGACTAATAATACTATTTAGTCCACGTTCACACCTATGTGAGGGCTGTTTTGTTCATAATATGACTAAATATAAGGCTTGCAGTCAAGTTCAAAAATAAAGAAATTTAGGATATCTGCACTCAAATTGTATGTAATCATATTACAATACTTTCTCATATTAAGAAAAAGTATTAAAATGGAGAACATTTTTGATCTGGAGATAATGATGAATATTTACGTTTTATTTGCCCCCAAAATTAAAAAAGTGTATTTTACAAATCTATTTGTCTGTACATCACGGGCCCTGGACCCAAAAATGTTTGATGGATTTCGTTCAAACTTGATATCTAAATAATATAAAGTTAAATCACGGAACCACTTTTTTATTTTGACCCAAACTATTAAATTATGGGCTGCTGAGTATTTTTTATTACAATTTTTTTAATTGATCTAATGATTTTAATTAAAACCTATATGTAGGGAGTGTTTGATAATAAAAATAAACTTTATATTAGTTTTTCGGGTGAAAATACCGGTGAGGTCATTTTCCTGATGAGTTTTTTTTTTCTTTTAAGTAAATCTGGTGCAAAAGATTTGGCTCAAAATGGGTATATGGTAAACTCTTTAAAATATACACATAATATTATATATTTGTTTTTCTTAATAGAAATAATTTTAAAGTAATTTTATGATTGATTTTGAAAATAGTCAAACGATTGTTTTCAAAATTGGTATCTGGGCTATATCTTAGGCTATATGTAAAATAACATAATAATGTTTATTTCTATAAAATAAATTAATTTTAAGATAGTTTACTTATGAAACATTTTAGAAAATTTGCAAATTTCGAGGATAGTTCTGAAATTGTCAAAATGAATGAATATTTTTTTAGGATAAATAAGAATATGTTCTTATGTTTACACCTTAAAAATAATGTGAGGATAGTTTAGTTAAAAAATTAATTTGATATTTGTTAAAAATTATTGTAATTACGTTGTTTTAAATTTATAAATACATTCTGAGTGTGTATTGTGATTAACAAGATTATGGATTGATTTTCAGAGTAAAACTTTTATTATAGTTGTTTACTGAAAACTTTTATATAAAAATGTTGTTCCAAGCTATAATACATGATATGAGTGTGTTTTTTTAATTTCGTACCATTGTCTTTTATTTGTTATAGTATCTAGTTATAATATGTTATATTTAGTGTTTGTTTAATACATTTTTGTTATATATATTATTCAACTCATATTACTAACCATCCGTGGTATCGGATGAGAGAGGCTTATTTTATTTTAATTATTAATACACGCACTTATGCTGGGAAATTGTGGGAATCTATTTTGCAAAAATTAAACAATACATTTAGCCGAAATTTGAACCATGGAAACCATATGGGGGGAAATTTTGGGAATCTATTTTGCAAAAACTAAACAATACATTTAGCCGGGATTTGAACCATGAAAACCATACTTAACAAGATTGACGTCTTTGTCCACGTGATCACCGAAAAGTTTGAAATATAACCGACTGCCATGCATTCTCAAATAAGGGAAGGGTGGTGAAAATAGATATTGTATAGCCAATATTTTTTTAAATATTACCTTTAGCAGATTTTTAAGTCCCTTTAAGTAAAACCAAAGCTCCAACTAAATTATTTTTTAATACGTGTGGTAGGTTTTAAATATATTTTGGATTGATTTCAAAATAATTTAAATAATTTCTCTTAGAAAAAATTCAATGTTGAAGACAAGCATCTCGAGTATTTTTAAGTATTTACAAAATGCGGACACTAATATGGACATATTTTATAAAAAATAGATAAAAGGTAAATTTACTGTCAATATTTTTTATCAGTATAAACATTTTTTGCGTAGTACAAATATATTTTTTAATATTTCTATATCTCCTCACTTCAAACTGTGTGAATGGTTCCACCACAATAAAGGTTTATATTGAGGAAAAGCAATATTTATTATTACAAATGTTATATAACATCATAATATATCTCAAATCACTCACATAGCATATCGACATTGCGAGCTTTATCGAATATAAGATTATATATTATATCATATCCTTCTCAGGTGTACCAACAAATTAAAAAATGTGTCAATATTAAAAATTACAATTTCTCATATTGCGGACATACTTTATGACGTATTATAAGTTAGAGGTTCATGTTAACAATGATTAGTAACACCCAACCTTATATAACCTGACCCAACATAGCATGAGCTGACACTCGACCAAATTAAATTGAACATCGTTTAACCTACTTTGAGATAACGTTAGTTAATTTGACTGAACTTACATGCAGACTAATTTAATTTCACCTAATCTTCTAACAATTAC
Organism: Timema douglasi; assembly: GCA_901482245.1. Taxonomy (NCBI): domain Eukaryota; kingdom Metazoa; phylum Arthropoda; class Insecta; order Phasmatodea; family Timematidae; genus Timema; species Timema douglasi. The sequence continues at coordinate 29,250 of CABEEJ010007268.1, read as the reverse complement.
CAGATTCTGGGGGTGATGCGTGTCCCAAGACTAGAATAATTCTAGGCTGCAGATGGCCCTCTGCTCTCAAATTATGGAGAGGGAGTAGCTCAGGGGGGGAAATAATAAAATAAATCAATATATTTGTTTAGGTCAAAATTTACACGTAAATATTTTTTACATCTTTAACTTTTGACAGTTTTTTTATATATTTATTTTAATATAACACCTAATAATGTTTTAAATGTATTTAATATTATATTTACTGTTACAAAATTGTTGTCATCATTGTTACGGGCATATACATCATTTATCTAAAGGTATTATTGTTGAATGCTTCTTAAGGTGAAGAAAGTGTTTGTGATGCCCAAACTAGAAAAATTATAATAAAATTAATTTACAATCTCATTACCTAATAAGATATTTCTGATATTAACAATTATTTTAAATGGTAAAATACCATTGTACAAAGATTTTAAATTACTTTTTATAGTTCTCTAGTGAATCTTAGGATAGAGTAAGTATTGTCATAGTCAAACAATATATCTCGAGATTATGATAAATGTCAATGTTTCATGATTCCAAACAGAAAAAGTTATTTTCACGGTGCCGTTTTTCTGTCTGTCCGTCTGTATGTATCTTGAACTAGAGCTGAACCCACCGAACAAGCTAAAACGAGGTATTTTGAATCATCTATATAACCCTAGAGTTAAGGGCGAAATGATAAAAAATTGATTTGCTTGAAATCTGTTTTAACGATGTTAATAAGTACTCGTATCTAGACACTGCTTAAGGTGGGATGGAAGGGAACGTGAAGAAAGGACAGTGTTTATTTGCTGTTTTTATGACAATTTTTTTTAAATTCAAAATAAATCAAATATGTCTATAGTACAAATAAAGTTTAATTATCTTGACATGTTTATATCAACAGTTCCTGAATATCTGTCATGAGTATGGTGGCATTATCTAACAAACTTTTTAAATTAAGAGAAAAAGTTGTTGTTAAATTTCAAAACAACCTTTATATATATTCAAGAAATTTGAGGTTAACATGTGAGAAAAATTAAATTCTATGTTTGTACTAAAGCAATATTATTTAGTTTGGTCTAAAAAGGTTTTGCGATATAAAGACTGCAAAAACACTTACATTTAATCGCATACCCTTCAATCCCACCTTAACATTACAAACAAAATGGCATATCTTACTATCCTATGAGCCTTACTTCGTGGGTACTTTATATTTTAGCAGACATTTAAATTTTGATAGTATCATCACAAATCTTTGAGTTTCGAAATAACTTTCAATTGCAAAGGTGCAGGACTTTTAAAAATAAACCATTTTTATTTGAAATAATATTTTATAAAATCAATTTTTTCTTAGATATAGGCAAATAGCTTTTTAAAATGTAGTTTTGGGAAATAAGAAGTTGAAAAACACATATAGTAAATAATATATTTCTGTCACAGTGTATATTATTTTACCTTTGCTTCTCGGTGGAATGGTATGTTATTTTTACCCAAGGGCAACAAGTTATATAGGTGCACCATTTATTTCTTAATAGATTACTAAAATTGTATTTATATTTAATCTATTCACTTTTATATTGTATAATTATATTAAATATACAAGGACAAGATTTCTAAAACTAAGAATCTACCAATTTCGTTAAATTTGTTTATTTAATGTTAATTTTAGTATTTCTGTGTGGTGGAAAAAAAATAATAGTTAAAGGGTTATTACTATTTTTGAGCATAGAATATATTAAGTAGTACAGTATAAAAATTTTAATTAGAAGTCCAAGGGATATAAAAAAAATCAAAGTATCCAAAATTGGAACTAATAAAAGGGTATCTAAATTGTTTGTACACAATGAATAAAAAACCTCAAAATAAAATATGTAAAAATTAATTCACCGTATAAAAAATGCAGACTTTATCAATTTTTGCACTTAAATTTAGGTACTTTGAAAATATTAGTAACTGTGGTTTGTTGTAGCTTTCTTCTTTGGCCACAACAAAATCTTCAATTCACTGATCGCATTGAAAACGTATTTTACATCCAGTTGAGATTCAGTGAATCCAACTCTCCATAATGTTATTCTTTTTTTAAAGGTAAGTCGACATAGAGTTAGGCTGTATCTCATATTCTTTTGCGATATCACACTTATGTTTCACTCCCTTTTCCACTTTTCTAATCACTTCAACCTTCTTGGCTAAGGTTAAACTTGTGGAGGTTCCACGTTTAGACATCATAAAAACACCACAATTTACACTTATAAAATGACAATGAGCGACTGTCATTGAGAGACAAAGGTGCCAGATTAGGACAAGCAACATAAACCTTACCCTTTTCGTGCTGGGCATCACATGATCGTATTGTCACATAGAAGCGATTAAAGAAGAGCCAAAACATCCCTTATTCTAGGAAAACCACTTGCAGCTGGTGCAAAATTCTCCCCTTTCTCTTTTAATATGAGTCAATAACTCTTAATTGTATTTGACATTCCTGGGATTCTTGGGTTTAATTTATATTGTTAAGTTGGGTTTGAAGTGAGTAGAAACTTGAAAAAATTAATATTATACTGTATAAACTTCAAATTATCCAAATATTTCCATCTAAAATTTGAATTAAATGTTATTTCTTACCATTTATTTAGATAAGAGTTTTGTGAGGAATAATGGTGACTTCGAATTATCCAAGTATTCAAATTAAACAACTTAGAATCAGCCAGATCCTACTAAAATTTTCCAGATTTCATTTAACACGTAACTTATAATTTGAAATAAAAATACAAACTAAACACACAGGGGTATAACATAAACTTATAAGGCAGATATGAATAATTCAAGCAGAGACAGAGAAAGACTATTTTAAAAAGCAGAACAATATTTAACCAATAAAAGAATTCTTGATCTGAAATAAAACATATTGTATTTAAAACAAATTTAAATGAAACATACAAGGACATGAAATGACTAATACGAAAAATAAATGGTAGGTGGTCATTAGAAATCCTTATTATGATCATATTAAACACTTAAAACAATAACAAATCAAATCAATACCAGCCACTAGTATCAAGATATAAAAGCTTACATGACGTTTTTGTTTAGGTAAACTAGGACTGTTAAATTTAGTAATGAATCATTTTGACATTTTTTCTGTTGAAATAAGCATTGCTGGAGTAATTATGTATTATTTGTATTGATGTATAGACAGCATTACCATAATTATTCATAGATGATTTAACGGTCCACTGTTAAAACCTCGACTCGATAAACTTCACTAACTGCTTTTACAAATGTGTAGCTTTAGAAATGTCGAGGAATGTTTCAAAAAATATTAATTTTAGGTCAAAGGTTTGCTAATTAAGAACGTACTAATGGTTTCCTTACACAAAATTAAAGTGTTAAAAACAATTAAAAACCTTCTTGAACACCTTTTCTAATATTGGGTGAAATTTTTCTTTAAGGAAGACCACAATACATTTATTATTATTATTATTATTATTATTAGCACCGCGTCTTACTACCCGTTCGGGTTATACGCACTCACGCTAATGTGTAATGTGTAATGGAGTGATTGTGAGATGAAATGGAGGAACTACAGTTTAACTGGAGGCCTGGCATTCCCCACATTCACAAGTTGTGATTAATACACGTCTTGTCAGAGGTGAAGGAAGGATTTGGCAATAAGATAAATATGTATCGGGACCGAGGATTGAACCCTGGACCCCAGCACAGAAGTCTGACACCTTACCCCTTGACCACCAGGTCACCCACACAATACATATAAATTGTACATACATTCCTATATATTCTATTATTGTTTAGAGAATATCAAAATTATTAAATTAATAATCATTAAACTACCTATAATTTGGAATTGATTAGAGATTGTATTATATTTGCAGTTTTCAACAGGTTTTTTTTGCTACAAAATATTTAATGTTTTGATTCAGTAGAACCTTTATCTTAATCATCAACCAAAAATAGCCACACCAGTTCTTTAATATTTGTTATGAACTAAATTAAATTTGATAATAAATTCTCTTGAGATTACTTTATATAGAAATTTAAACTAAACCTAACCATTAAAGGCAATACTTTATTTAAAGTGTTCAGAAGTATTGCTACGAAAATTTCTAAAATACTGACTTTAGCTCTAGTCCCCTTCCATCCAATCTTTAAATGAATTGTTTATTCTGGGAAACAAGAATATATTAATATTTAGTCTGTAAAAATTAAATTAAATGGCCATTCTTAAAACAAGTTGAATTTTAAAAATAAGCTAACTCCTAATTTTAGAGCTTCAAATAAAATAATGATAATGCATCAAGCTATGATAAATAAATATCTAAATTAAACAAAATTCATAAAATGCTGTTTTCTGTGTCCCCCCAATACTAACATACGAACAGATTGAATTGTAAAACCTAATTTTTTAGATCGAGGAATGTAATAATGAGATCAAAAATTAGGTTTCACGATTCCAATACTTTATCTCCATAAAAAATTATAAAATATTATACTAAAACATAGCAATCCGTAGATAGGGTTCACGGTTCAAGGTTGTGTTTGTTTGGTTTGCAAATATTGCAAAATTAGTATATATATATATATATATATATATATGTGTGTGTGTGTGTGGTGGCGAGCACTAGAGTGATTTATTAGCAACCCGTCTTACTACCCGTTCAAGTTATACTCTTATGTACTAACCATTCTAATNATATATATATATATATATATATATATATATATATATATATAATAAGTGTACCTGCATTTGCGTGTAATAATATTTTGGAAAAATCTCAGTACACCCGATCTAGATTCTAACCTCGATTTCCCCCTCATCGACGGTTTAGTTTATTGTGAGAGTAGCACGTTAGACCATGCGGCCATTAAAGCGGGTATGACCAGAGTTAAAGTGTCACCGAGTAAAATAATACATAGGTGAGTTAGTTCTTAATTATTCAGTTGCATACGGTTTAACATTTATTTTAAAATAACTCAGCTCATTTGCTGCTTAGTGCATCCAAGTTTTAACTATAAACATTAATTAATTGAAAATTGGCGGAAAGACACGAGACTCAAATACTGTATTTTTAGATTAGCGTGACAATGTCGAATCACTGAGACATTAAAGATTTTCCCCCCGCTCAGATTCATTGTTAACTCATAGTTTAAGGCTGAGTATGTGATGGACATGAGTATCGTCAGCTCTGTCATATTAAAGACAGATATATCGCTAGCTATCAGACACGACTCTGGAGCGCTGATATTCTAATAATTATATATTAAAATATTGTATTTTTAAAGCAGGTATTAATAAATATCAATACTGGCTTCAAATCATTGTAGCTACGGCACTGTCTGTTTAAGGGAACCACTTTTAGCTGATATCTGGATATATCGGTGATAGACTATTAGTGTGTTAGGTCAAAGTTCCCGGGATTGATTCCCGGGTCCAGGTGTCATGTTGCTACTAATTTATATTAATTAAAATATGGTTTCCTCGATACAGACATTCCTTTAACAATTACAATCTTTTGCGGCCTGTATTCATATTAATTATAAATATCAAGGTAAAGTTAAAGTAAATTTATATAACTAAAGGGTTTTTAATTTAGAATATAATCTAGATAAACTATTGACTTAAATTTACAAAATTTTAGCTATAAAATGTATTTTCTACTTCTAAGTAAAATATTCAATGTAATAATGTAATGAATTATCTCTCAATATTCTTTCAATGCTATTTGTAACAGAAGTTAACGTGAATCAGGTTGCACGATTGTTTGTAAGGAACCAAATAGTGTACAATTTCTATACAAGGGGAAATTAATTCCATCTTCGAGTTAGCAGAGTATTCTAGACAACTAGATTATCTTATTTATTATAGAACAGTTTTACCAGCTTCGTTAAGTTCCAAAAAGAAGTTATGACGTTACCCTCTTCTTTCCGGAATGTTCTTGCCTAGTTGGTATCCAACTCACTCCTTTATTAATTTATTCATAAATAGATAGCAGATATATTGGATCCCTAATGGTGTCATACGATCCCTATTCAGTGGAATTATCATATTGATTAGATTTTGAAACTCAAAGGGGTATAAATCCAAATATTTATTTGTTGAGTTTTTGAACTTTTAAAATAGTGTAAATAGTATTTCAATATATAAACGTTTTTAATACCCTTTTCTTGACTATATCAGTTTGAAAATAAGTCAGCTTGTAAGTCAAAATCGATCAGTTGTGTGTGGTCAATTCTAGAGAAAGGGAAACAATAAGGCTACAATAAAGTAGGTCTGATGTGTGCCGAGTTCTTGATCCATTATCTTTAGGACCGTGCGCGGCACGGTTTGCCCGTCCCCCCTTTTCTCTCTTGTCGTGCGCAGTTGGCTGCGCACGGCCTCGTCGCACCCGGCGCGTCGGGTTGCGTGGCTCGTCTACTCACTCTGGTTTCGGACTCACGTCCATGTACGTCGGCTGTTCACGAGCCGTTGGCTCTCTAGTGGATGGACCTTTTACCGTTGGAGGAACTTTTCCCGGCCCCGGGAAGTACTGTTTATATGTGGGGCGTTTTCTGGTCGACAAACTTAATTGTACATTTGTGTGGGTGCGGAGAAGAGGTTTTCAAATCGGGTTCGATTGTGTACCCGGACCAGCCGTGATTCATCTTCAGTTCTCTAAATAAATGTGCAAACTACAATCTCTCGGGTGTTTTTCTCCGCACAACCCCGGAGTGACGTACGGGTTTACTACGCCCGAGTCTGGGCAACAGTGTCCCTTTAAACCCCCCCGGTGGCAATGGGTGCAGGCCGCCTCTACAAGCAATAAGAGTAATCCGCGAGCGGTGTGGGCACAGATGGATCCTAAGTTAAATTGAAAGCACTGGCTACTTTCTCGCTATCTTACAGCTAGAGAAATTATAGTGATCGTCAAAAATTTCGAGCTCAAAATTTTGGTGAATCTTGACGTTTCATGCCCCCCCTCCCCCCCGAATCCAAAAAAGTTGTTTTTGACTTTCCGTCTGTCTGTCTATCTGTCTGTACCTTCAACTAGAGCCTAAACTATTTTACCGATCGGGCTAAAACTTGGTATCTAGGGTCTTAATAGGGTTGACCGAGGGGTTTCTGGAATTGGATATCAAACCCTATAATTGAGGGTAGTTTACTGAAGGGTAAAAAAAAGAAAAAGTCGATTTCCTCAAAATCGGCTCTAGCAATTTTGATTAAATTTAATTTCTAAACATTTATAAATCTTCCAAACAAAATGGCTGTTCTCAATATTTCGGAAAATTTACTTTAAGGGTTCCGGTCTGATACATAAATATTTTTTTTTAAATTACATCTCCTAAGCTATTTGAGATATGAAATTACTTATCTTTACAAATATGTAGGTCTCTTTATAATACAAATATTTTATTTGAAGCATATTTTTATAAAACCAATAACTTTCCAGCTATACGTAAATATATTAGCTTTTCGAGCACAAAAGGTAAAAGTATTTAGACCGCAAAAGAAAATATAGCCTGAAATGTTGATGGATGTCGACGTCTAAAGACCCCCCCAAAAGCTAAAAAGTGGTCTTTGCAATGACGTCTGTCTGTGTGTATGTTTAAACTTAAAATTAAGAGTAGTTTAAGAAAGGGTGAAAAGAGAAAAAATCGATTTTCTCAAAATAGAATTTAACGATTTTGATAAAAATTCGTATCTAGATGTTGATTAAGATTATAAATAAGCTGGCTGTTTTTATTTTACAATTTAAATGAATTTTAAGTTACTTTACAGAAACAGAAACTTCCGTATCTCCGTAACTATTTGAGATACTAAATAACTTATCATTGCAAAATTGTAGTATTATTAAAAATAAAAAAAACTTGTATATGAAATATATTTTTATAAAACCAACAGTTTCTGAGATATTGGAAAAAATATTAATACAAATTTGAGAGCTTTATTTGTAAAGAGATGATACTTAAGTTTTAACTCAATAATTCTCCAATGCCATAGAGTAATTAAATATAAGTAAGTCTCTAAAAGTTTATGTTGTTTTTCCTTAAATTCTTGGGAGAAATGTTTGTACAACAATGATCTATATCCAATTTAGACTCCATAGTCAATACTTACATTTTGTATTGGTCAACATTTATAAATGAGGAATTTAATAGCAATGCAATGACATGAAGATTTGCAACACCTCAATCATGAAATTATATATATATATATATTTAAATAATAATTGTAATTTTAATTCAAATATAATTAATAATAATTATCTTCATTTTTAGATTACCGAATTTTTATCTTGGGTTTTTGTCTGCAAATGAGTATGACCTTTGGCCTTCCCTATAATAGCTTTAAAATTATTATTAACATCACTAAAACCGGATAGAGTCTACACGCCACTATCGTTAGTAAATAGTATGGTCAACTATACTATCATTTTTCCGCCAACCCAAAACCCCGAGAATTACAAAGAACTTTCATAAAATTTAGTATTGTAATGTCTAATATATTTTTATAGGTTGCCTAAAAATGGAGTGGGTCTGCCTCTTTCAATTATTTTCTTTTTTTTCGTCAATATACTGAGACAAAATACTATTCAAAATATTACTTATGAGTTTTGGTACAACACTCCTCTTCCACTGCTGCACTTGTTGATGCACTCATCATTCTACTTCTGTACACAAAGAAACAAACTGCTTCCCTTGGAGGATCAAACGTGTCGATATTCTGTAAAATAAAGCTACAATTATTGTAAATTGCTGATAAATACAATATTTTGTAATATAGTGCCCATAATTATATCTTTAAACAATAAATATTGTAAACAATTTAAAATAAGAGTTTAATAGTATTAAACGTACGATTATCCATCAATCACGAAAATAAGCTAAGCTAACACCCGCCTAGGGAAACGCCGCTTCCCTTTCCCCGATGAAGGCCGGACAGAACCGGAAACAAACGATTGACGGAATAAAGAGCGAGACCAGCAGTGGCCTCAATGTAAAGAGAATAGAAGGTAGCGTCAGTTGGAGAAAGACATCTGATTGGCTGAGGGTGTGACGTCACTCAGTACACTAGCCATCGCTTAAAGCCATGCTCTCACATGTATTTTTCAATTAATAATTTCAAGGGATTAATTTTTAATGAAAATAAAAACTAAAGAAATTTGTTCACATGTGTCATTTATCATCATGATCATGTTGAGAATAATCAACTATTTTTTAATTTACTAAATTGACGCCACGTGCTGTTTTATTTTATACAATGCACTACTTATATTCTACATACATTCAAATTGTTTGTAACAGTCTAAAAATGGGTCGGTTTGTTCGTCTCGCCACTTAAATACAATTTTTGAGAAATATTATAACAGCACAACGTATTGTCTGTAAACATCTAAATAAATCTTGACATTAAAATAAAAATTAATTAATTAATTCTTGTACGTATTCACGCGGTTGTTTGTTTACATTTTTCAATAATGATAATAATTAACAATTAATAATAGTATAACTTCATTTAACTTTTAATGAAATCGTGAAATAATTATTCAGTCTAATGAAATGAGTTTTCTGGCGTTCATTTTGTATTAATCTTCAGTGAATCACGGAAAATGACACGCGAGAACATGACTTAAGATTCACAAAGTCTTATGGAAGACAAATTAAGTCCTTTCTAAATAATTATTGTTAGAAATTATATCACGTTTGAGAACATTAAACATATTAATATATATTTAAAATCCACACCACTAAATGAGAAAAACTGACTAACTTACACTTAAGAGCTATTAAAATATGTTCAAAATTACTTACGTGTTGGAACTATTGTACTAACACTGGCAATATTCAATTTGTTTCAAGTTCTTGGCATTTTAGTTAATTTCAATTTAGCACCACAAATAACAAAGTCACTATCGGCAAAATTAATGGAACATATTAGAGCAAAATTTGTATTAATTGTGTCTTTCCTTTTACAGTTGAGCTCCCATGCACGGAACATTTCTGGATCCTTAGGAAAGGAGTAAAAAGATATATTATTACTCTTGCAGTTTGGTTTATTATTTAAACAGAGTGCAACAGCAAAGCTAGGCATTTTGTATGTCTGTTTAGAAACACATGTAATTAAAATTGAAGAACGTACGCAAATAAATTATCAAAAAGCCTAAGAGTCTGATGGTTCAACTATGATTTGTAGCCTTACGTGCCTAACGTACGGTACATAAATAAATGAATAAAAAGTTTCAAAGTCTGATTGTTCAGCAATGACTTGTATCCTATAATATATTATATTATATAAAAGGATAACTATTATAAAATAATAAACAGCTTGATAAGAACAATACAACTACATATACTTGGCTATAACTCGAACTTTGATGAGAATCAAAATGGCGTATTCTCAAAACATGGTGAGTGAAACCCGTAAAAGTAAAGTTATACAATAATCATATGGACGGATAGGCCAAATGTAAGGTTCATGGAACTGTATGCTGTAGAGGGAGTGTTGTGGATTATAACGAAGAGCAGATATTGCAGCTCTCGTGTTGGTATCAAGCTGTATTTTTGCACTGGGACTTAGTATTATTATTATTATTATTATTAGCACCGCGTCTTACTACCCGTTCGGGTTGTACGCACTTACGCTAATGGGAAATGGTAGGGTGATTGTGAGATGAAATGAAGGACCTACAGTTTAACATGGAATCCGAACCACGGTGGAGGCCTGGCATTCCTCACATTCACAAGATGTCTTGTCAGAGGTGAAGGAAGGGTTTGGTAATCAGATAAATCTTTGCCGGGACCGAGGATTGAACCCCGGCCGCAAGCATAGAAGTCTGACACCTTACCCCTAGACCGCCAGGTCACCTGCGTCTTAGTAACTGTTTAGGTTATATGCACTCAAGTTCTTGGATTATTGGTTTTATAGGTCCTAGCAACTTGCACAATAGTTAATCGTAGATTAAACCGCTACTCCGTGAAAGAAATTTGAGGAAGCTCCAAGAGCTTCAAGTATCCAATTCCAGGTTCAAACTTTCTTTTTTCTATTTTTTGAACTTTTTTTATTTCAAATTCCTTTACGAGCATATCAGTGACCTCTCCGATACCCTCCAAAACCAAATCCGCCTTCTTGTTGATGTCTACACGACTGTCCAAGTGACTAACCGTGGCAACTAACTTGGACCAAGTGCGCTTGTACAAGAACACTTGGTCCAAGTTGTGATCCAAATATACTTAGACCATGTCAGCGCGGCTTAAGAAAAGAGCTGCCATCCCAACTATTATTAACAGTATGGTAATTGTTGGAAAGATTTCTAGCTATAATATAATATGGTTTATTTTCCTCCTAGTTTATTTATTCGATTTTTAATTTTAGAGAAGCGCTGCTTCCATTGAATAGACGCTAATGGCATAGATTTGAGAAATGTATCATTGTAAATTTAAAACTCCGTGACATCAGCGCATAATCGAGCCATACCAACAGAGTGGCCGCAATATTTTGGCGAAGATGGTGTCAACTTATGACAATATTAAGGTCAGGTAAACAAACCTTCCATCCGTTAATCTCAGTTTTCTATACTGCAGGTTCTAATTAAAATAGTTTAATATGTACTTGTTTGCTAGTCGACATAAAATGTGTGTACTCTAATTGTACCTTTATCATAATTAAATATGTGTATTTACTAAATGGAATATTACAAGTGTTACCCCTTCCTTTGTAATCCAGGAGAAAGGCGGGCATACAATTATTAAAGGTATACAAAAATTAGAATAAATGCAGAGTAAGCCGATAGGACAATAAAAGACAAATATATCATACTCTAGTATATTTGCTCCTGTTTCCCCAAAACCCACTCAGCAATTATCGTGCCAGGCAAAAAGGGAACCAACAGACCAGAAATCAAGGATATGTCCTATTCAGTAAACTTAAAAAAATAGTTGAAATAATCGGAGAGAAACATCGGAAGTTAATTAAATGCAATGTTTTATTTATAAACAAAAGGTAGGTCATGAATTATAAATCAGATACATATATAAATATATATATATTAAAAAAAACTCTAGCGATATTATACCAAAAGATGTTGACTATATTCAACATTATTAGTTTCGCATATGTCGAATGGTAAGTTCCAGCAATTAACAAAATATAGAATATTTAATTGCATGTTTTCTCATGATCAAGTCTGACAAGATATGGACCAGAACTTATAAAATATTTTTAGAGACACAAGTACTTTGAACATTTTAAAGAATCCAATATATACAAATCTACAGGGGCTTCAAGCGCTAAATACATGTATCTCAAAACATTGCCCAAGTCAAAAAGGGACGTAACGATTTGAACCAATTCAGTATTATACGAGTCAAAAGGACTCCCACCATTAAATCTTTCAAATATATCCACAATCTGAAGGATATCAACATTTGACGATATTAGATTATTCACAAGCCAAAGGACTTTAAAGATAAACGTCATAATGATATAACTTACTTCTCATTTATTTTTAACAAAGCCCACAATTTACATAACATAAATTCCCACGCCAACAAGGCTTTTTATACAAATTACCCATTAGTGAACATTACACATAATAATTATATTATTATTATTAGCACCGCGTCTTACTACCCGTTCGGGTCATACGCACTTACGCTAATGTGTAATGGTAGGGTGATTGTGAGATGAAATGAAGGACCTACAGTTTAACGTGGAATCCGAACCACGGTGGAGGCCTGGCATTCCCCACATTCACAAGATGTATTGTCAGAGGTGAAGGAGGGGTTTGGTAATCAGATAAATCT
>CABEEJ010007267.1:21600-32238 GCA_901482245.1 Timema douglasi | reverse complement strand
ACATTGAGTGACGCGTTGAGTGTCCCATCTGTCCTAGCGAGTAGTATAGCGACTCAAGTAAGGACTACACCTTGTTATAATCTTGTGAGACATTGAGTGACGCGTTGAGTGTCCCATCTGTCCTAGCGAGTAGTATAGCGACCCTAGAGTGGTAATACGGCGAGAAACTGGTTGAGTGAAGACATGAGGGAATCAGTCCTTGTCCAGAGCAAGCTCGGACCACGTGTTGGTTGATAATCTAATAACACGGCATCATGCGAGATAATTAACACCCCCAGCCTGTTTCTAATGCAAACAATGCCAAGGTAACATGTTTAACTAAGTCCTTAGCTACACTTTCAGCGGAGTCTCAACCCAACTAATTTATGGGCTTTGGTTTTCCACCACAATTTCTAAATTAACCGAAATTAAAAGTTTGCATTAAAAAATAGAAGATGGTATCCAGTACCTCCACCTACTGTTGTAAGAGGAGTATTTGTTTTACTTGAACAATCTTAATTTATTCGTGAATGTCTTAGAAAAAATAACAACTTTTTTCCGAAAACTTGTTAAAAGTTTTTTTCTTTCTATTCACCACTTAAGAATGCAGTTCATAAGCTCACAGAAATGTTTGTTGATTCATGAGGTTTTGTAATCCCGGCCGATTGATATCAAATTATGCTTAGTCTGGATGTACTGTACACTCCCTTTACCCTGAACGGTAGCATTCTTACTTTCACGGATTATACTACGGTACTATATTATGAGCTATAGCATAGTGGAATAATGCAAGGTAAGTTTGATACCTTCTTAGAAGATAAACGAAGAGTGTTCCTAGACCAATGTTTCCCAAACTTTGGTTTAATCAATGTCCCAACAAGCTTTATTAGTCATTAAATGTGTTTTAATAATAATAATAATAATAATAATAATAATAATAATAATAATGATAGTAGTCATATAATAATTTTATTTGGACAAAGTTAAGGCCAGTCTATTTTCTTACATTTAACAAAGTATTAATAATGCATGATCATACCTATACTTAAAATAAAAAAAACTATGTTGTGAGTCCGCCAACGAGCTATACTAATCGAGCGGTAACCGCCGTTAAAGATGCTAGTGCCAATATTTGCGGAGAGAGGGTGTCACATGGTCAGCACAACGAGCCTTCCGGCCGTCAATCTAGGTTTTCTAGACCGGAGCTGCCACTTATTTATTCAAGTATCTCCTCATTTATCCTCATGAGGCTGAGTTTAACCTCGTTCCAGACCCACTGCTTCACAAACAAATTCTGGAAGTGCCGGAGACTGAACCCGAAACCGCTGAATCTGTAGCCAGGAACTCTTGACCACTAGACCACAAAGTACTAGTAATTTAATAATTTAAAGCTATAATTTGTAATATGTCTACAAAAAATAATTAATCATTTAACATGAAAATATTCACTTAATTGTATTGTTATTATTAGCACCCGTTCGGTTTATACGCAGCTTAATTTTAGATTATGGACATATTATAAAAACGAAATAAATGAAGACAGTAGACGTAAATAAAAAATTGAAAGAAAACAAAAATATTAACAAACATACTACACAAAATTTATAAATGAGGTATTTAATAAAGATGCAATAACCATGAGGTGTGCAATCCCTAATAAAATGTCATTTTTTTATACAAAGTATTGACTCTTGTTGACCCTATATCGATTTATTTTTGGTCTAAATATACAAGTGAAGACTTTAATTCTTTAAAAAGAAAATAATAAAATTTAAATCCGGGAGTCAAAAAATGTATAACGCAATTTTTACTCGGGTTTGCTAGTATATATTATTTCGTTTAACATATATTACGAGATTTGAGTAAATATCTCCATTTTTAAACAATGGAGTGAGAAAGTCCATGTGGAGTTCCGTACCATTTATTTTTATAGAGATATATATCACGAAATTGACGTCCTAAACCAAGTGTTATTTTATATGAATATAATATACTATTGACTATAGTATTAATTTGTTTTCTGTCTAACTTTATCACCAAGGAAAATTAACATCCACCTCAAATCCAAGGAGAAATTATATTAGATATTTCAACTTAAATCCAAAGAGATATATTAAGACTGTAACAACGATAAGGACATAACATAATACTTTATTAGCATAATGTACTTACGTTTTTGAATGGAGATATTGAGGGTTATTGTTCACAAAACTACAAGTAATAATAATAATAATAATAATAATAATAATAACTTAATTTCACACTCCCATTCCTAATGAACTTCTACATTTCGAGACTCTGCCCACAGACGTTGAGCAAGCTTATAATTAAAATATTTTATAATGGCAGCATTTTTAATATCTAGATCAAGCACATTCCATGAACGAGCTCCAGCGATAGTAAAAGAGAGAGAAGAGAAGTTAGATTTGTGAGCAGGGGTAGAAAGCGTAAAGGTTTTGAGATCCTGTTAACAATATTTTCTGTCTGATAAACAGGCTTTGTTTGGCTTACCACTAAAGCGTTATTTTGATTTGGAACGACCGTTTATATTTTTTAAGATTGTAGGTATTTTTCCCTTTTATCTTATGAGAAATCTGGAAGGGGTACGTTGGTAATTCCATGACCCCAAATGCAAAGGTTCGGGAAACACTGTCCTAAGCTGACGTCACTCTACCAGAGATGTTTGTTTTGTCCTTTAAATTGGCAACAATGACTAGCCGTGCATAGTCTATTTATAATAAGTCTATTGGATAGATAATTTTTTATTTTTAGGTTTTCGCCACGATGCTAATTATTGTGTTTAGAGAAGATAAAACAAATTATTGAGGATAAAATTATCTTTGAACTGATTGGCTCTATCGACGCGATGCAAATAGGATAAAGCTGTGAGATATATAGTGTCCTGAAAATGTGTCGAATTCATAGCCCACATATTTTAAGACGAGATTTGTGACTTGATTTAAAAAAAAGTTACACCACTTGTCAGAGCTTGGCAATATTTCGCCTTACTAAACGTTGTACACTCATCACGTGACCAAACCAGCCAATGTCAGAAGTTAGTACATCAACACACTCGCGCGAAGACAATAATTTGTTTTTTGTTGCCATGTTGTGTTGTGCCTACTTGCAAACAAAAAATTAGTAGTTATGGCAAAATTGGAAAGAGAGGACTAAAAACTTATTGTAAGGATTCTGTCTTCTAGTACTTTGTGACCTGCCACTGCCTGACCGATGGTCAGCCTGAGTGGGAGCACTGCTCGGGGGGCGGGGCGGCGGAGGTGAGGGGATAGGAAGACCCTACTAAGTATTCAAAGAACTAGTACAGTAGCCCCATGGCTTCAGCCATGGGTCTATTGTAGTTCTCAAATAGAGATATGGTTTGCGCGATGCGAACTCTGGCGAGTGTTATGGAAGAAACATTTAAGCAAAGTCAGTGTGAGGACTCTTTAAGACTGATAATACACTGAAAGTAACTGGTTACCATAATTTAATATTTCTGAAAACTAAACTTGGCAACCAATACCACACTCTGCAAGTTATATAGTTAATATCCATCTAACTTACAACTTTTTCAACAAATTTTTGAAAATTGAATATTTCTAGAAGATATATATTTTAAAGCGGTCTTAACCAGATTTGTTTTAAAAATCAAACACCTATTATCAATTTTTGGAGTGGTATTTTAACAGGAAAAGTTTAAAAATTGAATGTCTCTTCTAGAAACTATTTGGAGTTTAATAAAAGGCCATCTTTCAAGTTCATATTTATAATACTATAATAATAATAATAATAATAATAATAATAATAATAGGGTCTAATAATAATACTTAGAACCGTATCTTATCCGTTCGGGTTATACGCATAAGTACTAATTGCACAAATGGGCTTGGAAATGTGAAGGTTGAATATAGAAGAAGTGAACCCAAATCTGTGTGGAGGAAAAGTGGAAAACCATTTAGGAAAAACTACCCCTGTTCACCCAAGCGGGATTCGAACCTCGATATCTCCGTTCTCGGCAGTCTAGCTCAACACAAAACTGGCGCGTTTGCTAACTACGACACAGAGGCGGGAGGTTCATATTAAAAAATATCACAGGACTTAGGGTAATGAAATGCATCTGGAAGGGGTGACAGCTTTATTAGGTCAGATTTATTCCAGGGAGAATCCTATTTCCAGGATGGGCGAATGATCCGTGCCCACCTGGTTCTGATACCTCTTGCTGAAAGTACTTGATTTTAAAAGCGGATGGTTCTATTGTAGTCGGGAACATCTGTGTCGCAATTGCACATAATAACGCTGGCACACCTCACCGCCATCTACCTTGCAACAAGTCTGTGCTTGCTATTGCTTTGAATGTTTCAAGGTGGAAAACAGTATTATAAAAGAAAAAATCTGCCATTTCAACCGAGCAGGTTACATTACAACAGAAATAACCGGTGAAGAAGCCAACGTTATAAAAACGAGAATATAAAGTAGATCTATACTAGGTTCTGAGGAAGTTTCGGTAGACGATGATAATAAAAACCTTCTGTTTCGATAAAATCCTCATGGAACCAAGAGCGTATGCAACAGAAACAAAAAACAAAAACTCGGTAGCCTCGTCCTCACATTAATAGATACAGAGCTACAATCCAAATATCATGGGAAAGTCCTTTTAGAAAATACAAACAAACTTCATGTAGCAAAATTTAATAAAATAAAACTATTTTAATAAGGTTTAATTTTCTAGGTATTGATAATATATATAATATATAATTATATAGATATATATATAATATATAATTATATAGATATATATATAATATATAATTATATAGATATATACATATATTTAATAATAATAAAATATCTGCAGATCACATGTCCTAACGTATTAATACGTGAGAGTAGATCTAGTAACTTTTCAAGCTGTCAGTTAGGGCTCTCCCTATGGAAATTGGACTTTAGGCTTAGTATAACTTTAATGTGAATGTATTATTTTTATTTATATTATGTTTGTATCTGTCTAAAAAGTACTCCGAGTGTCCCTTCATAAGATAATCAAGATATATTTGTATTTTAATTTATACAGTATTATGTTTGTATTTGTCTAAAAGATGCTACAAATGTCCCTTCATAAGACAATCAAGATATATTTGTATTTTTATTTATATTATGTTTGTATTTGTCTAAAAGATGCTATGAATGTCCCTTCATAGGAGAATAAAGATATATTTGTACCTTACCCAACTTTATTATTGCGCTATAAACAGAACTACACATTTAAGTTATCAGGACCTTCCTTAAATTACGTGATACTTTTGTTAAAGATGATTTTTGACCTCACGCCCCTCACGTAAAGGATTGTAAAATTTTCCGTCACCCTTTCCTCCCGCCAACGATTTCGTAGATTAGATTATTTTACTCTTTTAATTATGTTTAGACATAAGGATTGGTAATAATGCGAGTGCTATGAATTCTTAGAATACTTTAATAATTTGTAGTAATTAATAAAATATAAGTTAGATTTTATAATTAATATAGTATTTATTTTTAGACAAAAAAAAATTTCTCATCATAAACATAGATAAAAAACCTTACGTTAGATGGATTCTGACCTCCCCCTCACAAGAAAACGCAAGAAAATACTGAAATTGTCATGAATGATCATTAAAGAGAATATGCACTAGCATTCGCCTGAAGAAAGAAGTGATAATCATACCCATTACACCAGGCTGGTATTTTTATCTCCTTACAATGCGTCTTACTCGTCCAGGCTATTCGAATGTATACACTTATAGAATAGGAACTACAAATTTTAGTGGAAATGCGCCCGCATTTCCGTGGAGGGAAAGTGGGTAAACGTTTATAAAAACTTTCATTACACCCGACTGGGATTTGAACCCCTACCTCTTCATCACCGAGACATGCATTTTACCTGATATCCGCACCGAATGGTTCGGTATTTTAAAAAACTTGAGTCAAATTAGTAACGTCAGTTGAATACAGTGTGGACAAAAGTACAGAACCAACACTTATCATATTTTTACCCTTTCACCAAGTCAAATTCCTATTTTTGTCTAATATTTGTGTGTAATAACTAGAAGGTGTATTCACAGTCAATAAAAATGGTTAAAAAAAATTTCAGGCAAATAGGTTATAAAAATAACAAAAATAATCATAAAGTAAGCATAGGCACATACATAAGCCTAGGTGTTGTAGAAGCGTGTGGTCCCCTGGGCCTAATCGCATAAACGTAAAAGCGTTATAAAGTAAAACTAGGCACATAAATACTCAATAGAATTCATTAAATTTATTATCATGTTCTATCTTTTATTTGATATACCGCATATTAAGCACTATTACGCTTAATTAAAATATACTTCCCAAAACTTTCATGTTTAAATCTAGTTCTGTGGCCTGACAAAAGTTTTTATGTTGTGAGAAACTTCTCACTACGTCAAATATAGTATGTAATAAGACAAAACTTCAGACAAACTATTTCAGCTGAATTTAGCTTGACTTCTAGGAGGGAATTAGTTTGAACTGAGGTCTGCAATACTTGCCATCACTTTCCACCCAGGGTTTCACTGCAATACTCAGTTAAGTTTGTCGACGGTGGCTGTGCCAACTGAGATAGAAGCCTGATTCAGGTTTCCCTTTATTATCCGCATTAGGTTCACAGCTTTCACAAAAGGCATGCCCTTCACCTCTAAATTTGTGATCGCCCGAGGAAGGTTCCCAAAATCACTGTCTAAATAATGCCCCTCTACACGATTTATTCATAGGCATTTTCGATTTATTTCAATAATCTATAATGTCACTCAGATCACTGTAATGCAACTAAATAATAGTAACTAGATAAGTGCATCTAATGAACAGTTCATGTTACTAAAGGCACAAACACGGGCTGATCTGAAAATAATGTGCGTCAAAATAAAATCCTCATCGCCAGTCTTTGTTGTACGAGCCTATCAGACCACTGGATTCAGAGGTTTTTCCTAACTACCACGACCACCACGACCACCACGACTACCACGTGGTGTAAAAATTTGGCTGTCATTTCCTACTGGCAGGTACGTCATTGGAAGCGGAAAAGGGGGAGGGGGCGTGGTAAGAAAAATATGAGAACATACTTATTGGACTATTACAGTATTTGTATGCAAGGCATTTACAAGATAGTTTACTAGTTTTTAGAAGGAAAAAAAAATAGAACGAAAAGGCATTTTAAGGCTTTCACTTGTACAATAGCACTAACCAATAAAATATGCATTTATAGGCACTATAAGAGTGTCACATCTTCGCAATAGCCTAAAATAAACTTCTACTTTACCTCAAAGACCTACGTTTAAAAAAACTTAGGAGTAAAATAAGGAATTTAGGGCAAGTTACACCCTCTTGTCATGTCCTAACGAAACCCACCCTTTTCTTATATCTTTTATAGAGGTTTGTATTACCGTTTATAAGAAATGTATCGAATAACTAAGAGACTCTAAGAATATAATCCGTCATTAGTTATTCAACGATATGAAATAGAGAGAGCGAATAATGTTCTGTAACTCATTTCAGCCCCACAACCTGAAGTGAACAGAGAGGAATTCAATCCTTTCATCTTATATTCCCTCTAATAACAAGTTCCCATTAGTTTTAATTTATTTTTAAAGGAAGATGAAAGTTGACAGTGGAATTATTTTACCAACACGTGGGATTGGCGACGAAATTTGTTTCTTTCTTTCATGTTTAAATGAGTTGACTATCTCTGTGGTCTAGTAATCAAGAATTTCTGTATACAGATCTAGAGGTCCCGGGCTCAATCCCCGGCGCTTCCAGGATTTTTCTGTGAAACAGTGTATCTGGAACGGGGTCTAGTTCAGCCTCGCGATGACAAATGAGGAGCTACTTGAATAAATAGGTATCGGCTTTGGTTTTAAAAAAAAGTGAGATTAACGACTAGAGGGCTCGTTGTGCTGATCACATGATCTTTATCTTACCTTTGTCTGCAAATGTTAGCACTATCATTGATAATGACGTTGGCTGCTCAGTTGGTATAGCTCGTTCACGGGCTCAAGTCATGGAGTTTTTTTTTAAAATATCACTTACCACATTTCAGAAGTGCTGTCATTTTATCCGTGCGTTTATGGTTCGCTATAAGCCACAGCCTTCTTTATTGCAATTAATTAATTAAAACAATTTTTATGTTAATGTTGTGTTACCAAACCGACATTAAAAGGCTGTAAGATAGTACAATTTTTTTTATTTTCACCAGGAATATGTTTTTACCAAATATAATATCGCTTAAAGTGTTCATATAGCGACTAATATTAAATTGATTTAGTTATTACGTTTTGATAAAAGGTTATAAAACTGACTAATTTGAGAGAGTGAGGAGCAGGATAGTTTAGAAGAAGTGCACCTGAATTATCACGGAGAAAATATAGGTAAAACACATGGGTAGATAGGCATATAAGTACAATGTGGAGAAACACCCTCATTAAACAGTGACGAGATTCGCTCAGAATTCCCCGTAACATAAATCCGGTACAGATGTAAGTTAAACACCTTAGGCAATGTGACCATAGCTAAGGGTGCATTCCATTGCTAAAAGGAGGCTTCTGCACACCCTGTTTTTCAATGGATTTGAATCTGATTATATTTTAAATGAGTTTTAAGGGTCTGTGGAACTATTTTATCTGACTTTGGTCAGTCACACCTGAAAATTACACCCTCTAGTTTTCCATAAATTTAAAATAGTTTAAGATATGTCATCTTTGCAGTGTTTTACTTACACAGTATCTTACTACTCGTTCGGATATCCGAATTTATTTTTACTATTGAGCTAAGGGTGTGAAACGTGGTTTCTTACACGACGAACAAAAAATTAGGGTGTGCGGTAGCAAGAAGATTAGGAAGATTTTTGGTCTAAAAATGGATGAGAGTACTGGGGAGGGGAGAAGGTTACATAATGACCAGATACATAGCTTTTATTTATCACAAGACATTGTTAATAAAATCAAGTCTCGTAGATTACGGTAAGACATGCAGCGCGATTGGGAGAATCTAGATCCGTGTTCAGGGTATTTACTGGTAAACCCAATGGGAAGAGACCATTGGGAAGACCTAGATGCAGATGGGAGGAAAACTTAATTATAGACCTGTAAGAAATAGGGTGTAGTGAGGTGGACTGGATAGAATTAGCTCAAGATAGAGGATAGCTGGCGTAATTTCGTAAGTGCGGCAATGAACTCTCGATTTCCTAATTCCCTAAAGTAAACTAGTATTTACGTGAGTTAGGGGTCGGGAAGATACCATTTAGAGGAAATATGTCCAAATTTAGGACCACTTAGGAAAAACCAGCCTCAGTGCATCCGTTTGTGGTTATAACCTCCGATTCTGTGTCATCGGCAAACCGGACTAGATGAGCTAGAGCCCACGTAACCACGGATGCGGATGTTCATAGTCGATTGGACGGAAATGGTGGTAGTGATAGTACTTGATATAGTTTTGTCTTCCACGGATCTCAATGGAAACATGATAAGCTGTCAACCCAATAACACTAATCCGCGTGCACAATAATCTGTAATTTGGATAATGAGTTCAATTTAATTAATCATCGTAGCTTTTCAAAGTATTAATTGCCATGTGTTTTAAACCTTTGTAATTTTTTTTTCCATTCAGATATCGATTTCAGTGACCGGTTGACTGTGTTATGGCGAGCACAATTTGTCATTTATGTTTATTAACTAATTAAATTAATTTAGTTAAGTGAGTTGCTATGACTAAACATCAGCGTAGCCTTTGGGGCACACTGTCACTCAGGCGAACCAATGGCATAAAGCACATACAACCTTTCTAACGATGCTGGATACCATAAATGTCGGGAAGAACATATGGGGAAACATATTTCAAACTGTAATTTAATATATCTATTCCAGAAATGTTATTACGCGTGTAACTACACCGGTGGCAACACAAACTAAGGCACCAGGATTGAAGTAAAGGAGATTTACGGCTCTGGGAGATTGAGGTTTGAATCTCGTCTTGGTGTACAAGGTTGGTTTTCCACTTGTGATTTATTACTGTATGTTACATATCCCATATCCACTTTAGAGCGGGTGGATCCTACTCTAAAACCACCTACCCCTCAGATTAAGCCTCTAATAACCTTTATGTTGAACATAATAATAATAATAATAATAATAATAATAATAATAATAAAAAATATATTATGTGTTTAATGCACGTCTTTTAAAGAGAGCTATCCGCCCATGACCTACAAACTACACTAAAGTCAATTATTATTATTATTATTATTATTATTATTAGCACCGCGTCTTACTACCCGTTCGGGTTATACGCACTTACGCTAATGTGCAATGGTAGGGTGATTGTGAGATGAAATGAAGGACCTACAGTTTAACGTGGAATCCGAACCACGGTGGAGACCTGGCATTCCTACTAAAGCCAATCGTTATCGGATGTATTTACATACAAATACTAACTTTTAGGCACTAACAAGGGGAGGCCACGACGTTCGGATCACGGATTATCTTCAAACTTTGTACACTTATAGTAGTCCATTAGGACAACATAATGAGAAAGTAGTAAGGCGTACTACTTAGGCGTTTTCGAGAAAATCGCAAGAGAAGTTTGACGCGTCGAATATGTACCGGTGCGTTGCGA
>CABEEJ010007267.1:7235-21302 GCA_901482245.1 Timema douglasi | reverse complement strand
TGACATATTGTAACTCATTGTATTATTGAATCAAGTTATTCGCACCTTTATTTATCGATGTTTGACTTGGGCTTTCCATGCTTGGCCCTCCCCTTATCCTTTCAAACCTGTGTCTGCAGGTCTAAAAACAGTTCCGGGTACCTTACCCGATTTCAGGTACGAGGCATACATTTTCAGGAAAACTTTATGCGTTTGGTCTTTTACTTGTCGATAGTTATAAATATAATATTTTTTGTAATAATAAAAATTAATAAGTTGCCAAATAACATTGGAAATTCAATTAAAGTTCATGCACATACACGTATTTCTTCGTTATATTACCTTTGAATTGTAATATATATATGAAAGAATATGACCAGTCTTGACAAAAAAGAAGATGAGCGGGACTCGATCCAGCGAACCAGTGATTACAGAGCTTGAACGCTAACCACTCTACCGCCACCATCTCGTGCTTGTAGTCGCAACGCACCGGTACATATTCGACGCGTCAAAATTCTCTTGCGATTTTCTCGAAAACGCCTAAGTAGTACGCCTTACTACTTGCTCATTATGTTGTCCTAATGGACAACTATAAGTGTACAAAGTTTGAAGATAATCCGTGATCCGAACGTCGTGGCCTCCCCTTGTAAGATCAAAACAGACTATTTTAGGGCCGTATAAATAGTCTAGATTCATACGCCAGCCACTCTCCCATTCGACCTGAACTGCGTACACCCGGCGAGATTCATTGACTCTCTAGAAAACCAACTAGTTTGCTCATTAGGGCCTCATAGAAAACAAAATACTGGAAGGGTGGCATGGTGGTTAGATAAGGCTGTGGTTATTTTTCTGGTTAGAGAGCCACAGTTCTCAGGTTCAATACCCGGTGCTTTCATATTGTCTTTAAAGCAGTGTGTCAAGTGTCTTACTTTGAAGTGTTTTACATACTCAGCTGCCGAGTTACAGTAACTTGTGAGGAAAGCATCCTACAGCTTGATTCTTTGTTCATAACGGAGGAGGGAGGAGGGAGGAGGGAGGAGGGAGGAGGGAGGAGGGAGGCCCCCCCCCTCCCCCAAACCATATTGAAAGTCTGAGTTATATAACAATCACGCCAAGTCAAGCAGCCGTGTGTTCTACACTGGTCAAAGGTACAACAACAAAGATAGAAGCTAGTTCTCACGTGTCATTTTCAATGATTTATTGAAAATTAATACAAAATGAACGTCAGAACACTCATTTCATTAGCCGTGTCACAAAATAACCCTACTGGGCTAATTAGATGACGTGATAAACAAGTTGAAATTTAAATTGAACAAAATAAATGTTTAACAATGGATACGTTTATTTAAAAAACAGAAATAACAAGAATTAGGTTTTACAATAATATTACAAAATTATAAGTTTGAAGCTTGTTGCAAAAATTAAGACTTGATGAAATTTGATGGTTTGCTGTAGCTACAAGGGCTTAGCAGGCACCAGGCTACAGGTAGAAGTTTTCTAAAGGATAAAACAATTAAGTAGTAATTAACAAAAGGTATTGAACAATATATACATATAAATTTTAGTCAGTTTGCTTGACTGGGTTTTAAGATAATACCCTTTAAACATTTTGGATAATGATAAACAACAGAAAGATCTGTAGATAACAGTGGTCGATGGCTAATAAACAGGTGCCAACAGAATAGTACTATGGCTGGTCTCTTTCCCTTTCGGTACTGGCAGAGCATTCAATAGTACATACAATTCTAATACTAATCACACTAAGAGCAACACAAAACAATAGGAGCCAAACAACAGGTAAAGACAAGAGGTAATCATTGCGTGGCCCCCACTATGACTCAAGTGGAGTTCCACGGGTTGCTCACCGAAGCTAATACTGCACGTGAAGTGTAACTATTTGACCAACTCAAAACATAGATTTTCATTAACCCAACTGTGATATGGAAAACAAGACAGACAGCCTGGTTGTAGCCATACAAATATTAGACAGATGCACATGACGTCCACGGCGTCCTGAGAATCATTGGTTCAAAATAAATTAGTGGAACTTGTGGAAGTTAGCAAGTCTATGACTAAGACATTACTACTTTCTATGCCAAAGGCTCATACTATAAAGACTGCATCATAAGGATACAGGGAAAGACAGTAGCTAGGACTTATATACTAAGTCAAAAAATGAGACTAGTCCTTCAGGCTGCAGGACACGATATTTAACCAATTAACGGAAACTCTTCCATATTGAAGTCAACAAGACTTGAAATGAATTATCTGTCCATTTGACATGATATTAAACTAATAAAAAATCGGCTTCGACAGAACATATCAAAATGTCTAGATATACATAGCCTAGTTTTTTGAACAAAAACTAGACTCTAAGTCATAAGGACTTGACGAAGTTTTCCAGGATACTTAAGTACTCGAAGTATGTCGCCCTGGCCAGGGTGGCGGTGGATCTGATGGCCTATACTTATTGGTCGTCTTTTTCTTAGTTGCGTGACGGTGTAGAAGTTCCTCCTTCGATGCTGGTTTGTAGTACAACGGGTATTATGTGAACCTGAGAGCAACCCTATATATACTCTAAAATCTGACAAGAACGGAACAAAACAGAAAGGTTAATAAACTTAGAAATATAGAAAAAAAGAGAGAGATGGACGAAAGCGGGGGGAAAGAAAAGGACGTGGAAAGATATGCTTGCGGGAAAGGGGGAAAACATGGTTCCTTGGACTGCCGATAGTCTTCTCTGATGGGAAGTGGGTCAGTGGGTCATTTCCAAGCTTCACTTTTTTCTTCGTCAGGTGTTGTGAATGAAAGCACGTGTGACTACAGTTAAGCCGCCATAATTGAATCTAACACGTGGCGAGTAAATCCAAGAACATCTTTGAAATGGTGAGTAGGTACCAAAGCATCTTCTTTTTAAATATATCTGTTTTAATTATGTTCTTTAGGCTCAGCTATTATTTTTATGAAAATTTATGATATAGACGTCCTTTACTATATTTTCTTGTAGGCAGTATGGCAAGTGTATGTAAATTTATCCGATATCATCCAATGGAAAAGGGTATGCGTTAAAGTATTTTATTCATAAATATGATAATGTTAATCCTATTCTTTGAAATCTGCTACAGTATTTATCAAAAGGCAATATTTTTGAACAACCACGTGTTTCGTGTATCTGACTGCATCTAGTCAGGGGAAAAAAACTTTGAGGTAGATTACTTTTAAACATGTTAATATTACTTCTTTCTTTCGAAAATTATCAAAATAATTATATTTAATTGTAGCTGTCCGATTTGTCGGATTGACACGCTACAGCCTGAGTCATTATTTAAAGCTTTCATTAAAAGTGAACGGGAGTTCTACTTTTATTCATTTTTAATGATAATTATTGAAAAATGAAAACAAAATAAGCAGTTAGAACATGTGAAAGAAATAGTGAATTCATTTTTCTTTTAATGTAAGGATTTAGTGATTTCATTTTTATTTGAATGTAAAGATTTATTTAATGTCAACGTTACACTGCGACCATTTCCACCTTGTATTGGATGTAATCATCTATAAATGTTTTCCAATTTCGACTCATGTTGACGGCTGGACACGCCAGACAGCTTTTAATTAAAATTGTCTGTTGACGCGCTTACCTAATCTTCTTTTTATTTACTATATTTTTTAACTCGTATGATAACTACACAAATATATCACAAACAACAGTAAGTATTTATTTTAAACGGCACCAATGGCGACTCGCGTATAGGCACTGTGGAACTGCAGCACCCTCTATTTCCACGTGATATTATCGATAGCATTTAATATAATGAATACGTTTTCCTTAATTCTTTCTTTATTTTTGTAGTACAATATATATTCCTTAAGCTTAATGTCAGTACTTAAGTAGCTATCCCCCAGTATATGAAAAATATAATTTTTTTGTATGGAACTGTGCGCTTCACAGTGCCACCGACGTGGTGTTACACTGTTGTGTGCATGCGCACATAAGATGGGGATTGGGAAGAAGGCGGGACTGTCAGGTAGAGGGCTCTGTTGTTCTCGCAGTGCCGGTTCTGGTGTGATGGTGGAAGGAAGTTTTTTTTATTCAGCGTGTGTTGTGCTTAAAAACCGCGTACCATATTCTTGAATATGATAAAGTGTAGAAAAGTGTAGAATAGATTATTATTCTTCTTCTAGCTATTCTATTTGAGTCATTTTTTTCAGTTCTTTTATTTAACAGAAAATCTTAACCATGGTCTTGCAGCCCCAAGAAATAAGTTCTGTGACTGTAAGTGAACTTCAACAGATTACATTTTCACAGCTATCTCTCAATGAGAAAGTTACAGTTAAGAAAAGAGGTCGTTCAACACCTGATATTCTAATATCTCAGCCAGGCTTAAGCAACAACAAGAAATATATTCATAGCTTTAATTCTGAATGGTACCAACGGAAAAGTTGGCTTTGCGGCTGTCATCCAGAGATTAAGGAGAAAATTATTGAACTTTTTGCGCAAATTAAAACAAGAAGAATGGATTTCATTTTTAAATGAATAGATCAAGTTTGAACTGTAACAATTTAAGTTAAAGGGAGTAAAAAAGTTTGTTTATTTTGTTAAAGATTTTATCAAGTTCCTGAATACATTATCTTTTTATACATGTTTTTTATCCTTTTACACAATTTTAAAATAAAGGCTATATATATATTTGGAGTAGCACCCCCACTAATTTTAACTACAAGCCGCCACTGAATGGCATCATTTCTAAAAATGAAACGGTAGTTGATTATTATCATCATGGTCATAATAATCAATAGTACTTGTGAACAATTCCTTTATTTTTCATTTTCAAGAAAAATGAATCCCTGGAAATGATTAAATGAAAATGACAGTTGAGAACTCGCCTTAGGTCAGGGAGTAGAACTGCTGATTAGAAACAATGACAGAACCAGAAACTTTTTCCAAACTCTTATAATTTGTTCTAAAAACCTACGTCAATCACATTTATACACCGTTATGGTAAAAAATGTATTTCAATAAACAAGATCAAAACGAACTCCACACTTATTTGCCAATGCCTACCCATCCCACTAAACCATCCTGACAAGTAGGCTTACGAGTTAGGGGAGTAGCGACCATCCTGAGTCCAAGCTACATGCTGCCATGATCTGATACCTTTGGTATTCTCTCTGCCGACATTGGCACCCTTGACTAGCAGCTGCATGATTAGACTCATAAGCCATATATAAAGAGACGTAAACATTCTTTGCTATTCACTATTTTAACAATATTTCTTTACCCTTTTAATTTGGCGACGACCTTTTGAGTAAACAGAAGTCCGTAACTGGTCCACGAACACCTCACAATTCATATAAAGCATCATTTTGTATTTTTATTTAATACGTTAAATTTTTTCGGAATTCTTTCTTTATAAAGAAAGCACAGTTAGAATTAAGATTAATTCTTTTCTTAATCAGTTCAATCAGAATGGACACGAGTTTGACTCACGAGTGCATTATCAATTAATTTACCTATCTACAGATAACCCTCCACAGTTCTCTTTCTCTTCTGAAGATGTGGATAAGTTTTGGCTGGCTCGAAAGAAGAGGTACTCATATTTGATATGAGTTTGATTGGTTTTACTTCCTTTTGCAACATAGTACATTTGTTTCTTTCAATTTTTTTGATAATAATCAAATATCACTATTTTCAGTCCTTATTGATATAAAATTGACTCAAATTTTTCACTTCCCTCGGTAGTATCAATGTTTTTACTTTTAATTTATTTAGAATCAAGCTTTATATACAAATTCTATATGAACTTTATTTATATTTAATGAGAATACATCGCGGAACTGACATATTCAGTTAATAATAATACAGCCTGAGCTTAATGATTATTGAAACCATACATTAAATGGCTGAATCCAATAATAGCTTATCTTAATGCTAGAATTTATCTAATAAAAGTGTAACCAAAACTAAATTACTTTTTGTGAAACTGTGCATAGAGAAAGATACAGAGATAGATACAATGCCGCTCTTTAAATTAGCATTAATACTTTTATTTATTAGATGTGCTACTTTTTTAAATTCACTACCTATGAAGGACTGCACGAGGGACTAATTATATCTCCATATTTTACAGTTGATATGTATTTGTTTATATGATAAATGTATTTTACTATGTTGAAGTATTACAAGACCAAACAAAGAATACACTTGATATTTACGGAAGTATGGGGGATACATGAATGAAGGTTGGGGATAGGTGAGTGGGGGCGGGGATGTTAGATTAATGGGTGTTGGAGAGCATGGATGGCTGGGGGTATGGGGGTGGAACGGGTGGATGGGGAATGGAATGGAAGGTTGGATGGAAGATCATTGGACGGGGGGGGAGGGGGCAGACGGATGGGGGTTGGAATAACATTTTGGGAGGGGGTGAATGGGGCGGATGGAAGGATGGATGTGTGTAACTAATTGGGGTGGGAGTGGATTGCAATGGGAGAAGGATGGTTGCTGGGGGATGGATTGGAGGTGGGGTAGGGTTGGATGGTCTATGGGAATGTGGGGAATGAATGGATGTGATGGATGGATGGATGAACGTGGGGGATAAGATAAACGATCCACGAGGAGGAACGTGGGGGAAGGAGTGGGATGGACGGGTGGTGTTTAAATAGTCACCCTCTTCTTCCTTAAATTTACCTACATTCGTAAAAAATAATAATTTAAAGGACAAATTATCACAGGAGTCCTCCATGCCTTGGCGTTGTCGAAGGCGTGACTAGAGAGGAACAAGCCAGGCGAAGATGATCCCGAAGTTTGTTCGGCCGCAACATTTGTTTGAATGGAGTCGAATCTACATCGAGCCAAGTACAACAATCTATTACTGACGGTAAGATAAAATTATAGTTTACTGTATCAATCAGGCAGACTATCCGTGGTTCCATCCACGTGTTTCTACATTCAACCTCAGGGACGTGTTCCACTCGGTGTATTCCCTCAGCTTTAAGGTGTAATGGGCGCGTGATTGTCCCAGAACATTACAAGCCACATTAGGCCTGCTCGACCCCCTGCATCGCGCACCTCACCTTAGGCAGTCAGATCTGTAACGGGCGCAATTAAGTTATAGGCTCCATATGTTGAGATTATCATCGAGGGACCCGAGCCGTAGCGCGTGTTCAAAATATTCCAACCGCCTCTTTGGTTACCTTTATGTGAACTAATGCTTTCTCAAGCTCTTGCGGGCTTACTTATACTCACAAGATCTTAACATAGTTTGGTTAGGCTAGGTTTATAGTAATTCATAACGCATAACTAATAGTAAATAGTGTATAGCGTACAGTGTACAATAAAAGGGTTTATAATGAAAAGTAGTGCCTAAGTCTTACTTAAATCGGTTGTCTTTTAGTGATAGAAAAATACCTAACTTAGTTTCACTACTAAATAATGTATTAAAAATACTTCAATAAAGGGTTCATTCGAAAAAGTTAGTTAAATTGTATCTTGAAACTTGAATTTAATCTAATGTTAGTTTTGTTTTTACTATCAAGTCAAATTCGACTTTTATTTGGTTCCGATTTTATTACGGTCATGAATATTATATTAGCTCTATTTCTCAGTAATAGAGTGAAAAATGTAATATTTCTCGTTTATTTTCAATCATAATATGGACAATCATAGTGATTGGCACTAGAATTAAGAAAATTTGTGAATAATAAACAAGTATGGTAACCACAGGGCATTTCAAACATGAAGATGACTACAGAAGATAATTATTTTCATCTGCTTATACACTGGTGTTTAATTGGCTACATTATATCCTCTCATTCTCATTGGCTGATACGTCTAAAGCTCAATTAGTATCTATACTACACTACATGCATAAGGAATAAGAAGTTAAAGTTAAATAAACTTTTTTCGTTGTATACTATTCACTATGCATAGATTATAAACGCTAAAATTAAAAATAATTTAGTAAAACATCATGTATGCAATGTACTATAGCACTGTTCATTGTTAGTTATGCGTTATGCATTAATATAAACCCAGTCTTAGATCTAATAAGTTGTCACTATAATGGAAAAATACATAAACTGACGTACTATAGTATAGTTTGGATAGTATATTAAGTTGTCACCACATTGAATATCCACATATTAATATGACGTATTATAGTATCTGTAATATAGTTTGATTAGGTTTATTAGGTTGTCAAGGTGACCTGGCGGTCTAGGGATAAGGTGTCAGACTTCTGTGCTGGCGGCCGGGGTTCAATCCTCGGTCCCGGCACAGATTTATCTGATTACTAAACCCTTCCTTCACCTCTGACAAGACATCTTGTGAATGTGGGGAATACCAGGTCTCCACCGTGGTTCGGATTCCACGTTAAACTGTAGGTACTCCATTTCATCTCACAATCACCCTACCATTACACATTAGCGTAAGTGCGTATAACCCGAACGGGTAGTAAGACGTGGTGCTAATAATAATAATATTAGGCTGTCGCCACATGAGGAATAACACACAAATTAATTTTTTTATAGAAGATTTAACAACTTAGAGAATATCAAAAGGTACAACAAGTTTGAATTAAAGTCAGTCGTGTACATGGGTTGATTCTATTAAGGGTTTAAAGTGTAGGCTAAGGAGTATTTTTCTCACTTTCCCTACGCTCCATTCAACTGAATTCTGTTGCATTGCTTTAAAACGTCCCGAGAAGAGCAACATCTTAGTTGAAATCACGTAAGCTTTATTTGATTGTATACTTTAGAATTCTAGTTAAGTTTGGTCAAAGTTTTAATTTAGTGTTAAATTCTGAAATGTCGATCAGCATTACCTTTCACTCTTTAGATGCATCGTAACGTGACGTAACTTAGCTAATGCAATAAAAACACGAGAATGGTAATGATGTTTTCATTTCTTATCTTCCTAACATACTTTTCATTTCTTCTTGTCATTTTTCTTTCGTTCTATTGTTTGGCTTTTCTACTGTCACAAGGTTCTATGTATAATGCCTTCAGTTCCTCTGCAAACTGGAGTGAAACTAGGATCAAAAATGCTCTAAGACACAAGTCTAAAATAGTTTTCAAGTAGTTTTTGTCTCGCTTAAAATTTAGGGGAGCGTGATTAGTATCTTTATTGTCCTGTGTGTATAAGCGTTTAACCATTTCAGTTTAGATGTATAGCCTACATGAGTTTAAAAGATTATCATCTAGGCTATATTTCTCCTCTAATGAGGTTTATCGAAAAAATCAAATCTGACAGAATTCGACTTTTTGTTTGGATCATAGTTTCCAAAGCTTGTTTTTTACGATACGATTTACTGGGAACAATTTTTTACTACTAAACTATTAACTTATTTTCGACAATGGATTTTTTTAGTGTAAATCCCTTAGTTTATTTAAATTGGTTTGACTTTTAATTTACAGATACAATTTAACTTTATTTAATTGAGATAGGTTTAGTTATTTGTATTATTAATTATTTACTTAAAAATACGTAAAAATAATTAAGTATGTAGGTCTAAATATACAAAAAAAAATGTAAACAAATATTATCAATTTAATTTGCAAAAGTAAGCTTAAACATATCAACCATAAAGTTGTTAAGTTGGAAGTCAAGCTTTCCTTGAATTAAAAAAAAATATGTTGATTGCTTATTTGGGTTGCTTTGCTTGAGGTGGAACTCTTGGAAATGAAATAATTTTAAGTAATAACAGTCTTCATAAAGGCTCTAAGAAGATAACGCGCAACTTTATTATTTTTAAAGATATCTCGCAGAAAAGAAAAGTATAATAATAATAATAATAATAATAATAATAATAATAATAATAATAATAATAGGAAAAGACGGAACAGTATTACCTTTACGGCTTTATCATTGTTTATATTTTATTAGTGTTATTACAATTTTTAAAAAAATACAAAAAATTGGTTTGTTAAAAATCCTTCGAATATAATATTTAAAAAAATTATTTTGCACATCTTAGTAGCGTATACATATTAAAACAATTAATGTTATCAACATGTTTTATCTTTATCATAATTTTTATTACTGAGCCTGAACTAGGCCTACATTGTTTTGGCTATTAGTGACTTATACTATATAGTTCGAGGGAAAAGGATGAGGAGACTACATTTTAAGAAAATGTTCAATTATTTACATAATTAGTGAAGACTGAATGAAGGTGTTAAACTTGAATTGTACTGGACTTTCTCTGACGTCGAGGTTGGGGTTGGAACCCATTGAGGGCTAACTGGGTTTGTTTATTACGTGGGATTTTTACTGTAGGTTTATCCTCCTCTCTTCATGATAAAAAGGGTACACTCTTCCACGCACTTTAGGATAAAATTAGTTTATAATATATCTAATGAACTTATAAATATTTAATAGTAATAACGATTTGACTCAAAATAGAATATACAAATATATTGTGAAAAATATCTTACTTTGTCAAGGATTGACCTCCGGTCTCCCAACTCAGTCAATTAATGGAGCAGCCACTTTGATCGGCTTATGATCTAAGGCGTCACCCTTACAATTAGCTAAACTGCCGCCGATGGAGAGATCGGGGTTGGAATCCCGGTAGGGTGAACTGAGGGTGGCTTATCCTAAATATTTTGCACTATCCCTCCACGCAAATGTAGATAAACTTTATCTAAATTCAACCTTACCCATCTTTAACACACTATCGTAATTATTACATGTGCTTACTTCCCGAACGGGTAGTAAGACGTGGTGCCGATTAAAAAAAATAAAGCGCACACCCTACTTCGACAAATTAATTATATTTATATTTCATATTAAAGTGTTGCACTTAGTCCATTGTTTAATTTAAACATGGATTTGAATACACTAACGCTATCGTAATTAATTATCTACTTCTTAGAAGAGAAAAAAAAACCCATACCAAATCCAGGACACAAGTTCTTAAGGCAACTAAGTATCTCAAATTGTGATTCCGTTTTAAAGTGACGCTACAAATCGTTAAGACACTTTCCCTGTTCCATAAATCCTCCCTCATTTATTCATTTCAATGTGATCATCGGTAGGCACTAGAAGACATTATTTACTACCATTTACTACCCTTTAGTTTCACGTGTCTAACGAGGCTTTTAACTTGTGGTACTAATCGGAACTACAATGCGTCGAAAATAAAAAGAAAAGAAAATGATCATATATAAATGTTGTAGTTAGTTATTTAAAACTTTACAAGAAGAACATTTAAATTAGACTAAAAAACGACGGTGTGTGAGCCCACAAGTGAGCTTTACCGACCGAGCGGCCGCCACCGTTAGCGATGATAGTGCCAAACTTTGCGGAGAGAGGGTGTCATGTGGTTAACACGAGGTCTCCGGCTATTAATATCAGTTTTCTAAACCGGAGCTGCTATTTTTATTAGAGTATCTCCTCATTTATCCTCACGAGGTTCTGGATCTGTAGTCATCTGAAAAATCTTTTCAGGCATAAATAGATCAAAAATAATATACATTATACTAATTATATGCATATTTAAAACACAGGGCCAATTTTTATTCTAATTAGTTTGAGAGCTCTAGTCTATAAAATTACGTGATTTTTTATTTAATATAATAAACGTTTAACTCTGTAGATTTGCCAGTTATATTTAGTTTTGAAATTGTTGATCCTTTTAGATTTTTAAAATCATAATCAATCTATGTCTGTCCATGTTGTTTGAAACCTAGGATATGTCATATACAAAAGAAACGATAGTAGCGTGATCTACCATGACATTTTTTCTTCGGTGAAGTAAGTAAATTTTTCTCTCTATTATTAAAACTATCTGTTTATTCTTCGTGTTTCCAGATCTTCATTTTTGTGTTTATTTAACCAATCACCATGGAAAACCGTGGTAGTGCACCTAGCATAGACGATAAAAATTGCTTATTCAGAGCTGTTTAGTTTAATTTTTCAGGAGATAAGTTATAAACATTGAACATAACAGAATCATAAGAGACTCGTTACCTCCCTAGTATGAGCCTATATCAGTCAGATACACACAGGACAAACTGCTGGTTTGTCAGTTAAAAATACAGCGGAAAAAATTACTTTGATTAAGATAATTTCCTAGAACCTGCACCAATGTCAGCGTGGTATAAAATGGTAGAGATTCAGTACACCAAGTCACTCACTGTTGGAGGTACATTTGAGATTATAATCTTGTCTGGGTACAGTGGGGCTTGTTCTCTACGTGTAATTTATTAATTTAATTATTTCTACACAACATTGTTGTGACACTAAAACTAACCTTTTCATTATTTATATTTAGATATCGTATAGTTTAATAGCCTTGATGTTGAAAGAGAGTAAAGGCTGATTCACACAAAACGTTAAGCTACGCTTTACTATGCCGCGCTATGTTTTTTTCCGATTGCTGTCCGGGCAATTTTTCCATCTCCCATCTTGAGCCATCTTACGTTGCGCATGTGCATAACGTAGCTTGGGCTCCGTGTTGAACAGAAACATTGCTGGTTTGGTGAGAATAACTAAACAAAGTTGAAGTTTTGTTTTCAGTTTGTTTCATGTGTATATAAGTAATATTCTATTTAGGTTTTATATTTAATAAATGACTTTATATTAAAATAAAAGCGTTAATTGAACACGTCAAACCTCCACCTCCTAAATTTTCTTCATCTTTTAAAACAGCTGCTAATAGCAGCATCTTTTAAAACAGCTGCTACTAGCAGCATCTTTTCTTCCTGAGTCCTATCATTTGAACTCAAACAAGACATTTTGGGGACTGCCATCATAACTAAAGTTCACTGGAGCAAACCAGAAACAAACAACACTAAATTCTGGAATGAAAAGAGGAACCATGGTTTAGCTTAGCTTAGCAATGAGTGTGAAACTAAATTGACAAAGTCTTAGCAGAGGACAGCACATCACAGCATAGCTTAGCCTAGCATTCTGTGTGTATCGGCCTTATAACTTAGCACACGTAGGTTTTTACACCATTCATTCCAGGAGAATAGTGTTGTATTGTTGCCTATTTGGTGATTTTGAGGCTATTTCGTGAAGCGGGTTGTATTTTAATTTGACGCAGACCCACTTCGGTGGCCGCATGGTGTAGGGCGCTACTCTCGGCACAGACTTGATTGCCGATGATGGGGAGATCATGGTTCGTTCCCAGCCGGGTGTACTGAGGGAGGTTTTATTAAATGGTTTTCCACTCTCCCTCTACGCTAATATGGGTACACTTCCTATAAATTCAACTTTCCTAATTTTTAACACACTAGCTTAATAAGGACATAAGTGTATAACCCAAACGTGTAATAATACGTGATGCTAAAGAACAAACATGAAAACAATTTTCTGGACTTGTTGCTACGTCACAGGTAAGAACACCCATTCGAGATTCGAGCCCAAGCCTCCCCGTCATCATAGCAGTGGACCAGGTGAGCTTGACGTTTATTCCGCGTGCTCACCGGTACAGTTGACACTATGTTATTCTAAAGCTGATCAATTCATTGTTAAATTTCACTGTTAACACTTTAATGAAAAAATAACTTTTACAGGGGGAGAGAGAACTATGTATTGGCTATATATTTTTATAAATATAATTTACTTGGTCTAGTATCAAGTGTCTTCTGACATCATATGCTGTAACAACAATAGTTAACATCAAGATGTATAAAGATTGTGTTTTTGTTGGGCGCCACCCCTAGTATCTAGGAGAAAAATAATAATTAAAAGAAAAATAAATGTTTTTACCTCGGCTAATTCAGTCAGTGGCACTACGACTCTCAATACTCGAGACCACTGGGTAAACTTAAAACTAAGACAAGAACAATTTAGATAAAATGGATTGTTGGAACAAAATGTAATTTAGACTGCAATAAAAATAAATGCATAAAATAACAATTGTTGGCACTTTTGTGGATTTATTATTCTTTCCCCTTTTACCACATCCCAAGCCTACCTATGGAATTCCGGGTAATTATAATTCTAATTTAACAAAGTATAGAACAGTATTGTTGAAACAAAAAGAATATATAGTAAAACATTAATAATTAGACATAAAAATGAAATGTTAATTAATTCTCTGCATTAGTCTGTCTTTCTGAAAGTAAATGAATTCTGATTTT
>CABEEJ010007266.1:0-32251 GCA_901482245.1 Timema douglasi | reverse complement strand
GGGGGGAGAAGGTATGTAAAAAAAAATTCAAAAATATTAATTTGGATAAAGGATGGGAAACAATTAGACTAAACATTAGTGTTGAACCATGTCATAAATGAGCTCTAAGCTCACAGATTAGACAGTCAGTCATGACAAAAACTGCTGTCATATCAACTATTGGTAGGAGGTTTTGGGGGGTTAGTGATGGTGAGGCGATTGTGGGGGATGGGTTATGGTGGGGAAGGGCCGCAGGGTGTCTACCTGTCTATAGTTTTGAAATGTCAGTATATTTCCAGTATCTTTTTTTAAAGAAATCCAGTATATATGAAAGGTATTCAGAGACAAACAATCCCTATTTCAAATCATAAAATGATAAAAAGTTAGGGTAGACCTAGGTCTGTCATAGTTAAACATTTTTACATCAAAAATCAAGTGTATTGACGCATATATTCTAGTATATACAAAGGATGGTACCCTAGAATCTACAGGGAATATTCATGGATTCAATATTCAAATCATAATCATTTTTTTAAATAGGTGCTAGGTTTGAGTTATTATTTAAAGGTAGTAAAATAGTTCAATAGTTTCTTGGGGTTAAAACCAAAATAATGATAGTAAAACCTAACAAACAAACCACAGATCATTAATGTACCATTTAATGTAAACAAAATCAGAAGCGAGGGAAAAAAATCCTAGTTATTGGGAAAATTTAACACTTATGCTTACAATATTTTCTAAAATTCAAATTTTAATTAGGGATTTGATGGTAAAATGAAGTTTCAGATCTTAAAAATGGTGGATCTGACCCATCTTTAATACATGTGCATACACAAACACACATATCACATTTTTTGAATGACCTATACCATCGTTGACCTCAGTGGTCTTGAGGTAAAGTGCTCGCCTCAGGACCCGATATTTGTGGGTTCGAACACAACAAAGGCCAAAGGCTTTTCTCAAGCCAGAAAAAAATCATAGCTCAACATCCGCCGGAGGGGAAGTAAAGCCGTCGGTTTCATGTGGCATGTAAAAGAACCCTGGAAGGTATGTGAAAATACCTCTCCTGGCAAAATTGGTAAGTCATTTAACCTTACTCGTAAAACTTTAGAGGTACAAGTAATCAGCCTTGGTGGCGTAGCTACAAAGAATGATTACAGCCAGGGAGTTTACTCGACTTGTGATAATGAATTTGTTTAAAAAATATATAGTAATAAAGATACATAATCTTCAATGAAACATAACCAACAAATATTATGTTGATAAAATTTACTTGAAGATTCAACAAACCACTGTGAGCTGTCTACTTGTGTTCTTTAATTAGAAGAGTACTTGTATAGGCTAGTGGAAAGGTTTGAGCAATTTCAGGTCAATCATTTTAATGCAAATAAACAAGCAGAATTCCATAACATAAAAAAGACAAATCTGCAGGAGGAAGAATGCATAATAATGGTGGACTTGTCTGAAAATTTTCTTTCACATGGTGTCTACCCAGATTCTCCAATGAAATTCCCGACTTTTTTCCTGATTTCCCCTGATCATTTTGTAAAATTCCTGACTCAAAATTAAGTCACACCCTTCTGTCCTCCCCTCCTCTCCCCACGGGTTTTGTTAATCTTTAATCTTTTTATGATTAAATATAAGTTTTAAAATTTAAATAAATATTTGTATTATTTGTATTAACATAGTCCACTAGGAATTAGAAAGATTATAAAATATATTACACAGTTTNTAGAAAGATTATAAAATATATTACACAGTTTAAAAAAAAAAAAAGACAGTTTGAATCACATTGTAACTTAATGATTTAATGATTATTATTATTATTATTATGTTTCATATTTTGAGTAAAAAAACCTTTTCCCTGATATTTTTTGTAATTTACCTAATTCCCATTTATTCCAGTTTTCCCCCCCGAAGGTACACCCCTTTGTGTTGTATTTCAACTTTGCTTTTGTGTAATCAGCACGATTTATTGGAACACAACCCCATAGCTTGCTACATCTTTCAAAAATTATTATTACATGACAGTTTAAAATCCTTCCTTCCTCCCTCAAGTAAAAAAAGTGATCTACTTTACTGATGGGTCAGCTGCCCAATAAAAGAGGGGGAAAAAAATCTCTAAATCTGTGTCACCATTAACAAGATTGTGGAGTTAAAGCCAAGTGTCATTTTTTTGCCACGTGCCATAGCAAGAAACCATGCATGGAATTGGTGGGAAAGTTAAAAGGATTGTGAGAAAGACAAGTCCTCAGAGGACAGTAGAAAAGAATATTATCACTCACCTAGATATGTACAAGCATTGCATGAGCAATATAAAAAAAAAGATACAGTTTTTCTTTTGTTCAAGTCAAGACAATGAATAGGTTGGATTACAACTGCAGAAAAGGTATCAATTTGACATTCCCTTTCAGACAAAAACATTGCACAGTTTTAATCCTGTTAGCCAAGGTGTTCTTCATGTCCAAATTACATCCCTGTCAAAAGAATTCAGATTTGTTGTAGTCAACAAGAAAGTTCAGGCTCAACACCAGACTAAGCTACAATCCAAGCTGAGGGATTACACCTGCTGTGTGTATGATGAGGTTTGGTGGGGTTCTTGAAGTAAAAGTTTACGATAGTAAAGAAGAGTATCGAATACACTTTTTGCATCCTTAAGGTCCTTACACATCTTTCAAAAAATCAGCCAGTGACTACAACACATGGATCCAAAAAAATAACATTCTGTGTATTCTCACACCCTGCGAGTTGTTCTTGGCCGCTACTGGAGGAGGTCATAACTTCACACCGCAGATTAATGAGCACCTGTCAACTATTCTGAATGAAAAGAAGATGGTAGTGTGATAAACTTAAAACACCAAAGGTGCCTTCTCAAAATTTAAGTATTTTTAACAAAAATGTGGCTGCTTAGCATCATGTTCAATAGTAAATATGTGTTCTTTTATTGTTATTGCAAAGACTACAAACCCTTGAAGTAACAAGGTGTTTTAAATTATACTATAAGCCATATAAGGGATTTCTATCCCAGTATTTTCTAGTTTTTATCACCTGTCTCGCATGCTTTTTTTTTGCTCTGAAAAGGAAATTTTTTGATGATTTTTAAAATTCAAGCAATCCTTTTAGGTAGAAGGACAACTCAATTTTTTTTCTGCATATACGGTAACTGTTCATACGTAAGTGTACCAAAAGAAAATATTGGCCTGTTGCTTTAAATCCTTAATTTTATTATGAGTTCAAAATTATGAAAAAAAAAATTATCAGTTTTTAAATGAAAATGTAAACCCAATAAGATCTGCTTGGCCTTAACTTTAATCTAACTTCGGCTAAACCAATATAAAGTTCATTCCTTAAGCTTTCAAATGAGCCCTATCTGGCATCTCTGCTAATTCAAATCAACTTTCTGTAGATTTTACAAAATAACACCAAAATTGAACTTTTTGCCTGTCCATGCTGTAAACAATAACCTGATAGGTAAGGGAGTAAATTTCAAAAAATATATATATTATGTTAGTTTTGGAGTTTAGAAGATTGGTGCATATCATCTACCAAATATAATCGAAATAAAAAAAATGGTATTCAAAGCCCATTTGTTGATCTAACATGGAACGACCCAGCTGGTAATAAAAATATATGGCTTGAATAAAAAAATATTCCAAACCACAGACTGGAAACAGTAATGGACGTAAACAAATATCGTCGGTTTAGAGGTAAGGCTCATTAAGTGCATTTCTGCTTGAAATGAGTTTATGTGTGTGTGTATATGTTAAAATTTCAAGATCAATAAAAAGAGAAAGTCATTAAATGTGTAAACTTATATCTCTCTATATTTAAAAAAAATAAGAAATCATCAAATTCAACATTGAACGCTTCTTTGACAGGTAAAAGTCATCATTCACTTAGCAAATCTCCAAACATTGAAAATGCTACTTAGTGAGTTTTACCTCTAAGCTGACGATATATATATATATATATATATATATATATAAGGTATATGTGTACTTTCTGAACAAAATGATTAGTGATTATATATATCAGCCCACAACTTAGAAACTAACTTAAATATAGAACAGATTCAACAAACAGCTCCCAGCCGTTAATTCATCATTGTTAAAGAAGAAACCCACATTGATCTAATAATAAATTTCTTGCCATGCTAGGAATCAAACCCAAGACCCTTAGCTCAGCAGACAAGATACACTATTGACTGAGCTAAGGTGTCGGAGTCAGACATTAGTAGGAGTCGAAGGTTTTGCGTTTCGACTCTACAACCCTGATAATAAAAAAACTCTTTATGAGATTGGGATCGAATTGAGGGCCATCAAATCCAAATTATCATTTATGTAATGTGTGCGCACATTATAAATATTATATTAAATTATGTAAAACAATAAGTGTGTATTTTGCAATGAGTCCTACTAACCGTCCCAGGTATCGGAATATACACCCTCGGCACACCTGTCCAGCATTTGAGCCCCGACCTCCCCGCTATTGGCAAACCAAACTAGATGAGCATGATGTTTAGTTCGTGTGCCCAGTGATGTGGGTTGAATAATATTTATTTACTCTTTGTCTAGGAAATCCCAAAAATACTCTGCAACCACTGGTTTGATATATTTTTTTTTAGTTAAATTTCTAATTCAAATACTATGTTCATTTTTTGATAGTATGGATTTGAAAAGGAACATCCATTTATTTAATAAAGGTTGATGTATGAACAAGAGTGACCATACAATTTAGTAGAATGAATATTCATGTGTGTTGGCTATTATGATACTATGCAAATAAGATATAAGCTAATATTCTTCCAAAATGCAGAGAAATCTAAATAAACATACTCTAGTACTTATTTGGTTTCAACCTGAGCAAAGCTTCCCAATAGTTGTCACGTGAATGGTTTGTCAAAGAGACCATGGGCTCTTTCACTACACCTCATCCTCCGATGTAAGGTATTGGTTTCACTGAATCGGAAACATTTTTACAAGTTTGTGAACGTTGAATGAAACAAACTATTATGCACCCCATCTCCTTCACTTCTAACTATCAGCACAAATATGGCAACAACACAAACTGTAGGCTGGGACGAGCTCAACGGCCCAAATAGTTCAGTGATCACACGTTCCTCGCAAGTGCTAATAGTAAAGTCTCATTTTTAACAAGGTAGTCCATCCGCATAATACAAATTATACAACTTGCAAGCACTATACAGACTGCTGATAGTTTCCAGTGTAACATTGCCGGTGTTGTGTAAAAAGAGCTCAACATAATGTATTCTATTGGTTTGATCATTTCTAGCCTAACCAGTCCTTATTTTTTTAAATTAAAAAGTTTAGATTTTAAGTTGGGTCAGTTCTTTCTCGACAGCATTTAAAAAAATGTTTTGTCCTGTATATATGAAACTAATTAGAGAAAACTTAAAATGTAAAGTTTTGATATTTCATAGTGATATATACAATATTATTGGATATACTGTAATGTCAAATTTGGCAATTGGGTTAAGATTTACAAAGAAATATATTTTTGTAGTCAAAATTACCCTTATTACATTTTTCGATCAGGTCAGAAATTGTTCCTAGGACCCTTAGCTTAGCAGGTAAATGCAGCACTGCCCAAGCTATGGTATCAGAATCTGAATTGTATAGATAAATAATGATGCAGCCCTTTTATTTTTATAAATATTAATCTGGCTGACCAAATTTTTTATCTGGTCGATAAGTTAAAAGTGTGTCTTATGGTTGCCAGATAGCATTTATCTGCCAGATAAAATGTATTTATCCATCACATTTATATTGGGAGGTTTAATAAGTACCTGATAACTTTTATCTGATAGTTAAAATGGGCGTTGCCATAGTGTTGCGTTGTTTTTCATGAGGTTTAGCCCATCAGAATCTGTTTTTAGGTTAAAATCTTGGTTCATGTGTTTCATAGGCACAAGCCGAAGCTCTAGCTCTATATAAAGTTAGAAC
This sequence comes from Timema douglasi, assembly GCA_901482245.1. Taxonomy (NCBI): domain Eukaryota; kingdom Metazoa; phylum Arthropoda; class Insecta; order Phasmatodea; family Timematidae; genus Timema; species Timema douglasi. Next base: position 26,309 of record CABEEJ010007266.1, on the reverse strand, counting down.
ATTTAATTCACACTTCTATAAAAAATAACAAGCTTTGTGTAGAGTTATAGTTATATAAGAACAAATTATTTAAATGTGAGTAAAATGAATGAAATTTTGTAAACGCTGTACCAAACTATTGATCATATTTTGGCAGACACTGAAATATAACTTGCCAGAAAACCTAGTTTCCGCACCCATGTGACACCATCTGTTTCCTCACACTCGATTGGCTCCCATTATTTAAAAAATTTTGAGCATCGTAGCCACTAGACAAATTGTAGCAGTAGCAACAGCGTTTATACGGATGTGTGCACCAGTAAAATCAGTACCAACCATGTGTTTTCTGCATAAGAATATATTTATCCTAAATATAGCTAACCGGCAGATAAATTCAGTTCAACATGTATGTAAAATATTAGATTGGGTGATAGCCTTTATCAGGTTGCTAACTTTAACCTCCAGATAGCAATATTTATTCGGTAGTCATAATTCCGGCCCTAGGTAAATTTACAAAAGGGTAATTAAGAATATAAATGTTGGTTACTCACTCATCTTCCCTTTTTGAAGTATTGTTGGTTATCTTTGTGATTGCATAGTCAAAGCCATCCAACCGATGAAGACAGTGAAAAATAAAACCAGATTTTCGTGTTTTTAACTTTTCAATTTGAAGGAACTCCTGGAAAATTAAACAACTATTTTATAAAACAAGCACATGAAAGCTAAACAAAAAGCATTGTGACACTTAGATAAAATGTCAGAATAGCATCAAAAGATTTTAGAATATATTTTATCAGGGTCCCCCACCTAAAGAGTATAGCTGGTTAGAATCCAATGGTAAAACTTATAAGCTTAATAGTTGTAGTTCCAGCAGTTCTCATTACAAATACTATGGGACAGTTTTATTGTCAGACTTTGTATGCCTCAAGTGTGGTGCAATACTAAATACAAGACGACACCTGCCTAAACCAAACTGGCCCATTCCTTTCTGATCTATTGTATGATTTTTGTAGGAAGAACAGTAGAAGATAGTTACTAAAGTTACTAAAACAATTTTAATATATCCATTCATCAAGTCATGTGATCTGCATGTGTTCCTTTTGATAGATATTACCAATACCTATAAAATAATACAAATACTATGGTAAAATATTATCAATATTGGTCACAAAGAAATATGTTTGAATTTTCTCTACTGTTTTTCCAACCAAAATAAGAGTATAGGTAGGTGTCGTCCTGTATTTAAAATAGTGCCACACTTTGAGGCGTATTAGGTCTGATTATGAAACTGGCACAAAGTCTTTTATAACTTTATGACAATTCTGAATGCTAATTTAATTACTAACCCAGTTGAGAACCACTCTCAAATTGTATAACATAAAAAATAATATGGTTATCTCGCTCTACTATATCTAAGTATATCAATTAACTGAAAGGCAAACAAAGGAGAAAAGGTGAGTTTTTGTTATGGAATTGGTTACACCATGGTATCAAGTGTTATTGACCAAGCTGAAGGACACAAACAGCTTTCAAGTTTTTTTTCATAAACAAGTCTAGTGAATGGGGTAGATTTGACGAAAATCAACCTATTTAATTTTATCATTATTGAGTTAATTTTGGATAAGCCTAATATTTATATAATAAGCCCAGACCTATGTTATAACATTAAACCCACAGAAACCCCAAAATAACTATGTGTATACATGTCTAGATCAAATTATAAGGAATTTCTTTCCATCCATAATGTTTTTAAAAGGTGTACAAAAGAAAATGTAGAGGGCAAGTGGTATAAGCAGTCTTGAATGTTAAAGTATAACCATCTCATTTTTTAGTTGCAAGTATCAATGATAAAAAAATTCTAATTAGTGTCATATTTTTCTAACTAATAAGTGCTGTTCATAATTTTGATCTATATAACTGTCCATATCCATTCACAGCAACACTGTATGGTACTCATTAAAATATATCTTAAGAGGATTTAAAAGTAGCACACCATTCTCAGCTCATTGGTTGAAACCGGAGCTACTTGGTACAGTCAAGGAAAGCTTTGGTCATACATAGCAAAGAACAAAATTTTGATGACCCAAAAATTATCAAAATATAACCTATAAATTGACATTAAAATTCTAAAAGATGAATTAAAAATTTCAAAAATGACCTAAAAATATGAATAAAGAGTCATAATAAAATATACACGGCTAGATCAAATGTAAGCAAAAAATTATACATGCAATAAAGTCTTTAACAATTAAACTCTTGCATTCTGCTAAATGTAATATGAATTTACAAATATCTGTTTCAAAAGTAATAACTACCCCCTTCAAATGTACCCTCTCCAGCTTAGTTGCAGTGTCTCACCAGGAATATCTGTCTTACAAAACCATACAAGTAAAGAGGATACAAAGATCATTTACTACATTATCTTCTCATTCAATATGTGGTGGAAACATTTATACGTTTATAAGATATCAATAGTATAAAAAATTATACTTATTCAACATGAATAGACTCAAAAATTCCTATAATTGCCTAAAACTGAATATATAAGGAAGCAAACCAAGAAAATATCGCCTAAAATTCTAAAATGACAAAAAAAATTACCTAAAAAATAATCATTTCTATAGACAGGGGATCATGAATAGTTTATGTATTTATGATCATTGTATGTGATGTAGCAATAAATAGATAGTTGTTGGTACTTTTGTCCTAGGCACGTTCCAGAATGGCAGTTGTAAGCCGGTCTCTACCAAGCAAACATTGAATAGAATATCATCCTGCACCTAGCCACATTTATTATAGAAATAGCATAAGCAGAGAATGGAAACTATCTGTGCATAAAAACATGAAATATTTGCCAAAATTAGACACAAGCGGCATGGTCTGGTTACACCAAGTGTTTGAGGTTATTTTTCTTGTTGATAAAGCTGACAACATTGTAAAATATGTTAAATTCTTGACCAAGTGCAGCACAGAAACAGAGCTCATCCCAAATCCTAACTTTGAAAATAGTTAAAAGAGTGACCAAAAACTTAAAAAAAAGTTACTAATAGTGACCTTTCAACGGAAAAAATGGGATTTTTTCTCTGTATTTCCAGGAAATTGTAGTATTTTTTACCTTTACACAGTCAAAATTATCTGACCATTTATTGGAGCTCTTTTTCCTGCGGTGTTATTAATAATGATAGGAGCTAAGAAAATGGAGAACAGAGTGTACACTCAAAATCAAGAATGTGCAGCTACAGAAGTGCATAGTTGAAACTAGGGACAGGTGAAACTTAGGATGGCCACCTAGATTATAATTGCATTCCTAGTCTTGAGACAATGGCTTCTGTAGTGATAATGTAAATTCCAGTTAGGGATGATCGGCCGGTGCATTACCCTGAGTTCATGCAGGGACATACTGACTGACTAGCAGAAAAGTTGTGTCCGGTATTTCATCAGAGGTTGTCAAATGTAAGACCTCTGCATGGTCCATGAATATAGTAGAGTTAGGATAGTTTACCCATAAACAGTTATTATGTATCAAGTATCATATTTTGTACATAATTGTATATTTTATATTCCAAGTTATTAAATTAGTTATAGAATGAAAAAATCTCTCATTTTTTTAAATATGTGCGTGTGCTCCCATCCTTTGAAGTGGTGACCGGTCATAACAGTAGTTTAATCATACTGGATTGTGTAGCAAGGTTAATGCAGTACATCTTCAACAATATTTTCTTTGAAATAAGGTTCATGACCATTTGTTATCTAGTACTTCAATTTCCATGCAGATATAAAAAAAATATCAAGAGCTGCTCCCGGAAACATAACTTGAAGTGTACCCCAATTCCATTAGACAAAGAAGCTGAATAATCTGAGATTAAAGTCTTCGATGTCTAAATTATCTCTGCTCTTCTTGCAGTCTCTTACACCGTACAATTCTATTGTACCAGCCCCAGGATATGACGAAGCTTTTAGTTTAAAAAGTGACTTGATATCGGCCCTGCAGAAATGAACGATTTGGCAGACCACCTTTTGGCTTCCCGAAGAAGGGAATGTGGTTGAATTTGATTAACTTGTAGATATAATGGTCAAACATTTTACGTCAAAAATCAAGCAAAATGGTTTTGTAGTTTCATTTCCACAGGTAAAAGGGTTACAGAATATGTGGGACGACACAATGTCTCACGTCCTTTTGTGGGTTCAGGCTATTACTAGAAATAATGATAATGTACCAGATTGTTTATGAAGCATACAACAAAACAATAACAATTGTTATTTTTCGATTTCCACATATTGCCCATAATATCCCATGTATTGGATATGAATTTCGATCTGTTGTCTGACAGGATTGATTTGAGGTGTACCCAAATCTCCCACCTAGCGTTAACGTTTTGCTCCAGAGTTTTTGTGAGTAGCTTCATCTTAGGAATAAGTGATTTTCACACTAACGTCAAACTGATGGTAATTTTGAAATATAAACTGATACCAAAAACCCTTATAGTATTTTGATAAGAAAGTTTTGAAGTTAATAAAAACAAATATATATATATATAGTTTTAAATATTATTTTAAGGCATTTTATCTGCAATACTAATGAAGAGTTTAAAGATATTCTCAATTCAATGGAAAAATATATATAAGTTTGAAAATTTATTGTTGAAAAATGGTCATTTCTAGAGTGTGGATTTTTTTTTTTTGACCAAAAGCAAAGTTTTTACTAGTACTTTATTATGTAAATATGTATGTAATTTGTCTTCTCAACAACCCTATAATGAGTTGTAGCTACATTTGACTAAGTGAAAATTCATATATTATCATACCATTTAGAGGTGTCATGTCTGTTATATTGTTTATAAATTCCTATAAAAAAAACACGTTTCAATTTTGTTAAACTTTGGTATAGAAGCAGATAACTCTATTGTTGTTTATGAAACAAATCACTAAAGCTTAGCTTTAACTAAATTTAGAGCAAATATTGATTGTTTTTACATTGCTGAAAAGTTTGTCCATTTAATATCATGTCTGTCACAGGCACCTTTTATTTTACGCAAAAAAATGTGATTTTAAAATTTGAAATTTTGAAATCTCACACTATTGGTGAGTGTTAGATTGAATATGTGTATATTTTTGATTAAATACATGGATTTGTATGGAATTGTATGCAAATAAATTGTCTTAAATTGTAACAATAGCATTACTAGCTAATACCATATTAGTTCTACCCGCCCCAAATAAACCAATCCATATAGACATCCTTCAATATCTAAGATTACTAAACTTACTATGTCAAATATATGTACCTTACTCACACACTGTATCTTCTGGGTTAGCGCAAGTCCATGACCGACCTGTTCACACCAAATTCTAAAATGAAGAGAAGTTCTAACAAGCTTTGAATGATCCAGCAACAACAAGTTTCAATAGAGTGATCCAGAAATGCGCTGATTAGCCCGGCCTCTCACAAGTTTGACTGCCACTAACCTGTTACCTGGTATACGTGACTGAATGGGCGTACTTAGATTCTACAGCCAACTCATAATTTCCAGCGTACGTGTTTTGGGAACAAGTCAAGTTGACTGCAACTAACCCAATACCTGGTGTACGTGACTAGATGAGCGTACTTAGAGTCAACAGCAAACTCACCAGATAACCAGCATGCGTGTTTTGGGAATGAGCCAAGTTCGGCAACTGCTAACAAGAGAGTGCTGTAAGCACGAGTTAGCTGTGTGACGTTGTAATTTCAATATGAAAACTCCCACTTCTTTACCCATCGACTAGACCCATATAATGAGGGAACTCAGCAAATATGAATGATTTTTACATCCGACACTTCCATGAGAGGTCCTTGTCTGGACTTGGACGCTATCACTCCAGGATGGCAATATATAAACTTGATATATTTTAATGATTATTTAAAATTTAAAAACCCTTTAATGGGTTTGAATGTTTTTAGTACTTAGATTAATTATGTAATTGAAATCGTTCAATGTAGGCGTCGGTAAATTTATCACTGGAAGATTTAATTTTTGAAAATAAATTTGTTTACTAAACACTTTATTTATTCTTTTGCTGCCTTGGCGCTAGTCTCTTTCTAATTTTTAGATATTATGATAATAGGGAGCCGCTTTTGATTCTTTTTCTAGCTTGGCATATTTAATTTAAATATTTTTATTGCTCTTGTGGTTACCAATAATTGTTTGAACTTTAAAATTTGATGATTTTTTTATAGATGATATTTAGTAGATGTATTTTTTATGAAGAAAATATTAAAGTAATTCATTATGGTTTGTTTATAAGTTTCAACTTTAACATTTACCAATTCGTTTAGTGAGAAATTACAAGTATTCTAATGTAATACTACATTGTTTTCTATTATAATGCTAAATGTTAACATGTCGAAATCTTCTCGATTACTTCAAAGGTGGTGGAAGTAATAGTCCCACAGAAGTTTGAGCTATGTCGGGAAGTCAAACATATGTGCAATTTATAAATATCAGAATTTATATGTTAAGGTGGTGTTTAGTAAGGAGCGCAAGCCTTAAGACCATTTCTTAGTAAAGCTTGAAAATGTAGACGTAAGTTCAATTTTAGAACAATATTCTGATGTTATCACTCCCAAGTGGGGGAAATGTGATGTCTTACCTTATGACAATGTTATGGAAGACCCCAAACCGGTAAGATAGGGTCCCTATTCTTGCGCCCCACCAAAGTTGCAAATATTTTGAAAGCTTATTTAGAATATGCTAAAGGAGGGGGTTAAACGACCATCAATATCTGCCTTTGCTAGTCTCGCCTTCATTCCCTGTAAGGCTGGGGGTCATAGACTTATTATTGACTATAGAAAGGTGAACAAACAGATTAGGTTCGAACCTTACCCTATGCCTAGTGTAGATTCTGCTTTCCAACATCTTGGTGGAGCCATGTTCTATAGCCAGTTTTCTGCAATGTGCGCTGACTGAACGCTCTAAACAATACACTATGTTTGTCACTTTGTGGCAAGTGTACAACTTTAACCTCATTCCCTTAGGATGTTCAATTGGAGATCAGGCTCTTAATCGTGTTCTGGATCACATTTTTGAAGATTGTAAGTTTAAGTTCGTCTTTAATTATCTTGATGAAATTTGTATTTATAGTTACACTTTGGAGGGTCATATGGTTCATATTGAGATAGTCTTGCACTAACTCAGAAATGCTGGGCTTACTGTAAATCCTGAATAAGTTACGTAGGCCACCACGTCCATCAAGTACTTGGGTTACATTATTTCTGAGAGCAACTTATTGGTGGACCCTGAGCGGGTAAAACCCATTCCTGATTGTCCCACGCCTAAGAATATAAAGGGTGTTCAACGTCTCATGGGCATGTGTGTGTATTACGCAAAGTTTATTCTTAATTTTTCTGAAATTGCTTCTCCTTTGAACTCTATTAAAAGGAAGGGTTCTAAGTTTTTGTGGGGGGGAAGACCAAATAAAGGCATTTTCTTTGTTAAAGAAGTCATTAGTTTCACCTGAAGTGCTCAATATACCAGATTTCTCACCCCCTTTTAAGCTACAGGTAGATGAATTTTCTCTTGCACTCAGGGATGTGCTATCTCAGCATCATCTGGAGGGAGTTTTGCCCATTCCTTTTGCAAGTAAAACCCTTTCGAAGGCGGAAAGGAAGTACAGCACCTACGAGAAGAAGTGTCTCGCTTACGTATTTGGGGTAGAGAAGTTTTCTGAATATCTAAAGCAAAGGGAATTTGATCTCTTCACTGACAATATGGCCTTGGAGTGGATGTGGTTTCAGCCCAAGCAACTTGGGATAATAGGCCGTTGGGTTTTGCGCCTTCCGCAATTCAAATTCAATACCCACCATATTTCTGGTAAGCAGAATATTTTAGCCAATACCCTCTCCAGGATGAATGAGGGGTTGGATATCAATGGTGAGGAGGAGAACCTGGAAACAGCGTGTTTTATACGTACTATTCCTGAGTCATTTGTGTCCCCATCTCAAAACGCCAACGAGAGAACCTTTTTTGTATTGAACTCCTTAAAAAGTGGAAGAAAGGTGAAGATATGGATATATATGGTGTTTTCAAAGTTCTTGTAGTTTTCTACAATCTAGGTGGCAGAAGAAGGATATTTCTGCCAAAAAAGATTAGGTCCATGTTGTTGAGTTATTTTCATGACTCTCTTTTTGGAGGTCACCTGGGAGTCCTGAAGACACAACAGAAAATCTCGAAAGAGTTTTTCTGGCTTAGCCTGTATAGCGACTTGCGAGATTGGGTTAGGAGTTGTGAGGCCTGCCTTAAAACTAAACCCACCCAGAACACTCGCATTGGGTTACATTCGGCTGATATAACCCAACGACCCTGGGAGAAAGTGTTTGTGGACTTTGTTGGTCCCATTACCCGATCCACTAAAGGTAACACTAGTGTTTTGGTGGATGGATTTTCCAAGTTCATCATTTTAACTTCACTTCGAAACATGACAGGAACAACAACTGTAAACGCTCTTACTACTAGAGTTTGGTCACTGTTTGGTGCCCCTCGAAGGATCATAAGCGATAATGGCCCTTGTTTTAGGTCAAAATCTTTCAAATCTTTCAAGGACATATGTTTTGGATGGGGCATTAACCATGTTACCCCCAGCACTTATTATCCCTCCCCATATCATGTTAAAAGATTTAACAGAAATCTTAAGGTAGCACTGACCATCTATCACAGCGAGTCTCAAGTCCACTAGGGCCGTGACTTAGATTTTTTAAATTTGGCCTTTAATTCGACCTTACACGAGTCAATCGGGGCTTTGCCTGCCTCGGTATTATTAGGTAGAGAACCGAACCATCCTCTTCTAGCGGTGTGGGATGTTGATCCTCTGCTGGGAACTCCTAATGACCTTTCTTATTCTGAAAGGTGTTCAGCAGCCTTTCAGAATCTGACAAAGTCACAGAGGAGAGTTGCAGAAGTCAACAATAGAGGTCGTATCCCTGTGAACATTGTAGTTGGTAACCTTGTAATGTGTAAATGTTTCCCCCAGAGTTCCGCCATTGACAAATTAACTGCCAAGCTTCCCATATGGAGCGGGCCGTGGTCAGTGGAATCCTTCATGACGCCAGTGTTGGTGAGGTTACAAAACCCAACAGACCCCACCGAGACGTGCAGGGCTCATGTGAGCCACCTTAAGCTAGTACCCACCTAAGGAGCTTAAGTCATATTTATTGATCGTTAATAGTTTTAAGCTCAACATATTGCTAACATAATTAAGCAATTTAGTTTTACTCTGGTAATTTAGGCGGAACCATGCATGTAGTTCTTTATAGGTTTATGGGAACCTATAATTGGACTCTTTGCTTTTCCCTTATTATTGTGTAATAAACTTTCAAATTAAAGTTTGATATTTTCAGATTTCATAGGTTGATCCTCATAGTGGATCTTGGGTTATGAAATCGGTTTTGACTGTGTAGAAAGAAGTAATTTTTATTGTCCTTACTTTTCTCATGCTTCCGCTCTATCCTAGGCCTAGGAAGGAAGCAAGGCTTCTGGCGGTGATAAATGTAATTCTATTTGTTCTTGAAATACTTGTCTTTTTGACAAGGAAACCTCTTGACGTGTTAAAGGGGAGAGGGGGGATGCTCCCCTTATTCACTTCGGCAGGATTCCTTACTAATTGTGTAGAAGTATGTAGTGTTAAATGTAATCGAAGACATTGGTACTCGTTTTGAGACAATTTAGACTCTTGTGCATCAAGAGATGGACCATAGATGAAAGAAGAGGTTTATTCTATTCATACAATTTTTTTGTGGTTAGCCATGTGAAGTACAGTGTGCGATAGCAGATCAAGCAGGATGTTTCCTCTTCCTGATACATGTTTGATAACAAAGCTCAGTCAGTATTCTTGCAGTAGGAGTGCCCCTCTGATCAATTTGATTCTACCGTCTTTCATGCCTTATTCTTAATGCATTCCTCGGAGTATGAATAATCATCTTTGAAATTGTCATATTTAAAATTACACCGCCTGAAGTAACTGCATCATAAATTAAACATTGAGCAATAAGGCTGTCTTAATATAAGTTTTCAACCAGACATTCTTAATTTACAGAAAAACTTCATTCAATGGTTGCATTTCTATGAAAGAGAAAAATGATTTTTTTTAGTGAAATATTTCAGCTACTGGGATAGTTTCTTTGGAATTTGTTTTTATAAGGAACTTATAAAGTCGGTCACCACTTTAAATTAATCCTTTAGTGTAGTTAATAACTTCTTGCTTTTCCCTAAGAGACATATTGCATGGCTGCATGAGAGAAACAACTAGCACCTTTGACAATTTTTTTAGGAGAAATAACACTATGTAAAAATTTGATGCAGAGATAAACTAGGAATTTTTTACAATCACCTCTGAATTAAAGTACCTCGATGTCTTCAATGTCTTTCAAAGCCGGTGATGTTGCAAACTTAATATCCACAATAGAGGGTTATTTTATGTTAGACCGTTTCTTCAAATCAATGGAAAACTGTTATTTTGAAATATTTGCTGAATTAATTTCATCACAATTTATAATTCTATTCATCGCAAAAATAATGCTTTCTTATTCAAAGGCGTTTGGGAGCTACAAGGGTCTAAACATTCATCAATTTGCACTAAACGGCACAACTTATGCAATACTTTTTAATTGTAACTTTTAATAAAAATTAATTTTATGTAATTATTGAAGGTTTTAAATGCTGAAAATTGTTCAACAAAGCAAAAAAAGTTATGAAATATATTTTATTCTTTCACATTTAAGCTAATAAAACTGAATTTTTAAGACAACCTACTTTTGGTGGTCATATATTATGAGGGGTCAGATTAAAAAGACAATTTGTAGTTTCTCGCTATCCTACAGGTTGTGACGTAATTTGTCACCCTACCTTGTATTTCCCTATGTTTTCTACTTTTTGTGAACAATTTCCAATTTATTTTCGCGTGAAATTAAGCACTTCGAAGTTAGGCCACACGCTGGTTGCCGACCTGACTAATAATACTATTTAAATCTATTAAATAAAATAAAAGGATGGAAGGAACAGCGTAATACATTGTTTTAAATAATCTAAATAAAGAATTTTGATTTAAAGAAGAACACTAACTACCTTTTATTAAACATATTAATTATCCTTCTAAGAAGTTGGTTTAACTCTTGTATTTATTTTTATTTTCAACGTCGACCATGATTGTTTTTAACGCATGCGCAGTTCTATCAAACGAGTAGCGAATCTGATCGTAAAAGAAGAAACAAAGCTCGATGTAAATAACTCAAAACGAGCGCACTTTTCAATTTTGACAGATAGAAATAAACATTTAATTCTTTTGTTGAAAACATTGTTCACCTTCATTGGGTTATATTTCAATATTTATATTAAACCTGCATTTTATTTGATTTTTATCCCTAGTCCATAGTCAACATTTTATCTTTTTTTTTATATATATATTAGTTTTCTCTTTGGACTTGGAAGTATGAAAAGAACATTTTTAAATTTGATTTTTAGAAGACTTTCTAAAGGAGACGAGGTCTTCTTCGTTGGGGTTGGTTTAACATGGAGCCAAACCTGTGGAGCTCCTAATTAAAATTATTTTAAAGTGAATTAAAGGTTGTGATATTAAAGTACAAGTGGTAAAATGGAAAGCTAAGTGTGTGTACAAGAACTAGATTGTTTATTTTCGTTTCAAATTGCGTAAGAATTCAAATTACTAAAGTGTAACAAATCTCTGAAGTTGGTGTCAATATGGACTAATTCAGGGGTGAGGCCAAGCCAACTCTTCAACTATAATTTTTTTTTCTTTTTCTCCTATAATAATCAGAATTCATTTACTTTCAGAAAGACAAACTAATGCAGAGAATTAATTAACATTTCATATTTATGTCTAATTATTAATTTTTTTATTATATATTCTTTTTTTTGTTTCAACAATACTGTTCTATACTTTGTTAAATTAGAATTATAATTACCCGGAATTCCATAGGTAGAAGACACTTGATACTAGACAAAGTAAATTATATATAAAAATATATAGATAATACATATTTCTCTAACACTGTAAAGTTTTTTTTTTCATTACAAGGTAAAGAAAGTATTGTAATCGTCAAAAAAATCAAACTCCAGATATTGATGAATCTCGACGTTTCATGACCCCCTGAATCCGAAAAAGCGTTTTTGTGAAATTTTTGTTGGTCTGTCTGTACCTCGGAGTAGAGCCTAAACTAATTTACCGATTGGGCTAAAACTCAGTATCTAGGATTTTCGTAGAGTTGGCCCGAGATTTTTTGGAATTGGATATCTAATCCTAGTTTACTGAAGGTGAAAAGAGAAAAATAAATTTTCTCAAAATTGGCTTTAATAATTTTGATTAAATTTCAACTTTCAATAATATAAATAAAACTGCTACTCTCATTTTTTGGTAAAATGACTTAAAGGGTTCCGGTCTGATGCGTAAATTCTCGTTTTTGATCACATATCTGAAACTATTTGATATATTAAATTACATATCATTGCAAATATGTAGGTCTGTTTATAATACAAATATTTTATTTCAAACACATTTTTATAAAACCAATATTTTCAAGCTAAACACAAATATATTAATGATGTTACATGAACTCTAGTTGTGTCGATACATCGATAATAATAATAATTTCAATTTCCTTTATTATAGCGCTGACCATCAGTCATAAGATTTATAATAGGCCAGCACTGAAAAGTACACAATTACCTCATAAACATAAATATTTACATGAGAAAATAAAATAAGCAGCAATAGCTAAATAATTTTATATATTGTTGAGTAGTTTTGAAAAAAAAAGTAATTATTAAAGATAAGATTAAAAAATAGCAATAATAAAAAATAACTAAAGAATGGTTACAAGCAGAAACAATATGCAAAAATAAATCAGAATATTGTAAATTTAAATATTATAAGCAAGAACCTCTACATGAAAAATTATTGATATGGGATTTCCTTAAATAACTCTCTAAGTTTAGCTTTCCTTTTATGATAAAAGTCGAATTCGACAAATCTAGAATTAGCACCATGGATACGACCTATAGAACTCACCTTATAAAAGTGATTGAGAAAAAATAATTTTGGTTTACAAGAAGCCTGAGAAGGGATATGAACGCCTACATGATCAAGGGCAAATATGCAAGAAATTTTACTATTGAGAATATTAAAAACAAAAGGGGCATCACAATAAAGTCTACACAAGAAGAGAGTTTGGAGCCCGAAGAGGTTTCAAATTCTGTCATAATCATAATAAATCCGGTTAGTAAGAAATTTATCATAACACGCAGCAACAAATTATCTTTGAACGTTTTCCAACGGAATTTTTTCCAATGGAATTCCAAGCAACAGTGGCATATTCTAACTTAGATCTAACCAGGGTGTAGTACAGACATTAAAAACTGCCAACATTCTTAAATGATGAAGTAATAAATTTAATAAGTCCAAGTAATTTCAATGATTGGGAAATTACATGGTCAACATGACAGTGGAAATAAAGTTAGTTATCCAGGAGAACGCTATGATCATTAATATAAAGGATATAAAGGGTGAGAACTATGTTTCACTAACCAAATTATAAGTAAAAAAGAAAGGATTAGTTTTCTTAGTAAAAGATATAGATTTGATCTAAGATTTATTAATAGACATTCCATTTTCCAAAGACCATTGTAGAATACCATTTACATCAATTTGTAAAGCTATACAATCTGCAATTGATTTGATAATTTTAAATAATTTTACATCAGCAAAGAGTCAAATTATTTATCAATATCATCAATAAAAACATTAAAGAGAAGAGGACCTAAATTAGAACCCTGACGTATGCCACAAGGGGCTGAGAATATATTTGAGGTGTGTGAATCAATTTTAATAGTGAATGATCTTTCATACAAATAACAGCTGAACCAATTTGCATATGAGTGAGAAATGCAAAAATTACCAAGTTTATAGAGAATAATACTATGCTGAAGTAAATCAAATGCCTTACTTTGGTCAAAATAAATAGCATCAACCTGACCTTGGGCAGAGACTTGAGGTGCAACATGCCCAAGAAATTCTACTAAATTAATGAAACTTATTATTTATGAAGCCATGTTGATTATCTGAAAGTGTATTTTCAAGGTGGTGGAAGCTATGCTCATGTATGATTTTCTCGAATACTTTGGAGAGTGTGTTTAAAAGAGAAATTGGTCTATAATTACAAACATTTGTTTTTACTCCTTTTTTATAAATAGGTTTGACCACAGATTGTTTCCATGTATGAGGAAAGGTTTCATTTGACAGGCTAATGTTAAAGATATAGGCTAACAAAGGGCTGAAAATGCTGGCACAGCCTTTAACAATAAGACTTGTAATCCCATCTGTCCTGGCACATCCAGAAGAACTAAATTTTTTTTATAGCATTAGCAACATCCAAGGGTGTAATGTGGCATGGATACAAGGGTGCACTAGTTTCAATAACAGGGCAGGGTAAAACCAGAAAGGCTGAATTATAAACTGAATGAAAGTAGGTCCCAAACTCATTAGCAATTAATATTATTATTATTATTAGCACCGCGTCTTACTACCCGTTCGGGTTATACGCACTTACGCTAATGTGTAATGGTAGGGTGATTGTGAGATGAAATGGAGGACCTACAGTTTAACGTGGAATCCGAACCACGGTGGAGGCCTGGCATTCCCCACATTCACAAGATGTCTTGTCAGAGGTGAAGGAAGGGTTTGGTAATCAGATAAATCTTTGCCGGGACCTGGGATTGAACCCCGGCCGCCAGCATAGAAGTCTGACACCTTACCCCTAGACCACGAGGTCACCAGCAATTAATAAAGGATCCACTATAATCTTGCCATTAATTTCTAGGTTAGATGGGGAAAATTTATTCACACGATTATTTTTAACAAATTTTCAAAAAATTCTTTGGGTTTGTATTTAACACCATTTTCTATTGAGGTCATCCAATTGGTTCCGTCTAGTTTTAACTAATTTACGAACGTGAGAAAATGTTAATAGAATGCACTATTATTTGCTAGTTTGAACTGTCTGAAAAAAAAAATCCCTAATACAGTATTTAAGAGTAGAAGAAAACCAATTCAGATATTTGGATGAATTAAGAATAGTTATTTGAGGGATATATATTTTGATTTAACTTTGGACTAAATTGGTAAAATTATCTACAGCCAAATTAACATCTGTAATAGAATAAACACAAGACCAATCATCAGTGGCCCAGCAATTGTAAAGATTAAAGTGATCACATAATAATAATGTATTAAAACTTATAGGTCCACAAACCAATTCACATAGAAGCAAAGGCCATTTGTATTTTAGTAATAAAAAAATTGGTAGGATACACCACACATACTTTCTTTTGCTTTTATCTTGGAATAGACATTTACTAAATACTCGTTAGATTTGTTAAACAAAATAATAGGTCCATACATTGTTGTATAAACACTACACCAAAGATTATAAATGAAATAAAATAGGCCTACACTGTAACTTACTCTATGGAATTAGGAATTAGAAACACTTACAGAAAAATTAAGAAAAGAGAAACATCTTTGTCAACCAAAGAGCATAAAAATCATATTTATTTTCAAAAACCTGTATTTAAAAGTATATATATTTGTTTATCACTCAGAACGTATTGGTTTTATAAAAATATATTTCAAATAAAAGATTTTTACCTTTAATAGTACTATAACTTTACATGATAATTTATTAAGTGTCTCAAAAGAAATGATGAACCTTTTAAAAATCTCCCCATGTAAAGTACCCTCAAAGACATGTTCATGAGAAAATGAAAATTTTAATCTTGTTTATAATAATAAAATGCTTAGATTTAAAATTTAATCAAAATCGTTACAGCGAATTTCAAGAAAACTGATTTATCCTCGTTTTGCCTTGCAATAAGCTACCCTTAAATTTAGGGTTGGATATCTAATTCCAAAAACCACTCGAGGGGACCTTATGAAAACCCCAGATAAAAAGTTTTAGCCAAATTGGTAAAATGGCTTCGGCTGTATCCCAAGCCAAGGTACAAACAGTCAGACAGACGGCATTGCGAAAACCACTTTTTTGGTTTCAGGGGGCCATGAAACATCGACATTTATCAAAATATCAATTTCAAATTTTTGATGATCCCAATATTTACACTTTGAGGTGTTGGGAGAAAGAAAATATTTGTTTACAAAGCTTAGTTACCCACAGCGGTGTTAGTTGCTCGCCGTTGGTTTGATCACCAGTGATGGGGAGGTCAAGGTTCGAATCTCGTCTTTATTAACTGAAAGTGGTTTTCCTGTTTAAAAAAAAAAAAATATATATATATATATATGAGGTGCTCAAAGCTAAAGTGGATCAAGTTCGGAAATCCTACTTTCGAGAAAAATTGAGTCAAAGTTAATTTGCACTGTTTGATTCTAAAATTGAGCTAGTTGACTATTTATTTTTATTATTTTTATAGGAAGACTAACTTTAATATAGGTTTTGACCCCAAACATTAACTGCATTAATTGAGGCGGCGGGAGTGAAAATTGAATTATTAATTGTGGACTTAATCCCTTTCAGCCCCGAAATATTTCTGGTGGTAAGTGGGTCAAATGAACAAAGCTATGTGAAAAATTGAAGAAAAAAAAACATTTATATATATTTCACAACAAATTTTTAACAACTGTGTAACTGGGTTATAATGCATATTAAGATGACACAAATAAGACCTCATCAGAATAATATAAGGGTTCATCGCTATCTGAGTCAGCAATTTCCTCATTTAGGGAGGTTTGCAACCTAGTTGCAGTTTCTGTCCATAGGTTTTTGAAATGGTCATGGCTGACTGGTGGAATGAATGGCAAAAGATACAACATTCATTGTTTTTCTTTGCCACAGTGACTACCCCTGGTGATTTGTAAAGCGAATCTTGCTTTTCTACAAATTTAGAGTTTTTCTTAGACATGGCCAAAGTTGAGAAAGGAAAATCTTCATTCAACGTAATTTTAAACTTCAGGGTTCATGGTTCCTCTCGCTCAAACCGCATCCACCTCATTTCTAACCACTTACCAGAATGAACATCATCAGTTTTTTTCTTGTTGACCAAATTATCCTCAAGTTTTTTGGTGGATAAAATCTCAGGTGTTGTTATTTTGACAGCCTCAAAAGGCTTCCTGTCTTTGCTTTTTTTATTACTTCAATCCAGTCTTCAGGCGTATAAATGTGGGTAAAGTTTCATGAAGCTGATCTTATAACCCCAAAATCTTGATTGTTTGGCAAAAATGAGTGACCCGAAACAATAAATTTGTGATCAATGGTTTTGGTGTTTAACTGAGGATCTTGGACCATGTTCATTAATGTAGCCGCCACCTTAATGTTTCTGTTTTTCCCAGTACATGAGTCCATAATGATTTGAAGTAATGACCTTGTGGACCCAATATTGATACTTTTTTTGGTCCAAATTTACTATTGAGGATTTAGTTCTCTAAAAAAAATCATACAATTTAAATCCGGGAGTCAAAAAACATTTAAAGTAAGTATAACACAATTTTTTTTCAGGTTTGTTAGCATATATTATTTTGTTTCACATTTACTACAAGTTATGAGTAAATATCTCAATTTTTAAACAATGGAGTGAGAAAGTCTGTGCAGAGTTCCGTACCATTTATTTTTATACAAATAGTAACCATAAACATGTATATAAGTAAAAAAAAAAGTGGACTTGTTATTCCAAGCCCTTCATGGGGTTTTAAATTTACAAAATTCATAAAAAAGTGAGTTTTGTGTGGTAAACTTTACTTCGGAAAAATATGCTTTGGCTTCCAATTTAAAATTTGTTCATACCACATAAAAAAAAGCTTTTTTTTTAGCTTTCTAACGAGCTAGGGTTGAGCTCTGTAGCTTTTATAGGGAAAAAAGTTATAGATCATAGGAAAAAAGCTCTGAAATACTACTTTTTTGTTATCGGCCACTAAACAACTAGCCTATATATCAAGGGGTATATTGCTTAAAAATAAAATATTTTTGAGGTTTAGGAGGTAGGGGGAATGGACATGAACATTTTCATAAAAATCAAAAGTGATGGAGCACACTAAATTTGTTGAATTAAAATTGAATGACTCGCAAATGAAGATAAACTTGAAGGCTGCTGTTTTGACACCATTGAGAAGATCTATGTAGAATCACAAGTGGTGCTGGACACTCTCACATAACACGACTTCCAGGAAGTGTTTCAATAATGGTGGACCCGCCAAGACTGGTGTCTACATGCGGAAAGGGACTACTTCGAGAGTAATGACGGGCACTAGGCTCTAAAGTGAATTTTATAAGTTTTCTAGCATCAGTCCGGAAAATTTTTGGATACCATCTCATAATAAACACAATAATACAAGATTATTAAGATAAGTCTAAACTTCAAATGTAATGCTCTAAAGTGTATATATAAACTTTGTATAATTTGATGAATTTCTAATATAAAAATTGTCAATGTGTCTTAAGCAGATAAAAATCTGCCAATTGTGTGCTCCACAAGACCAGCAAGGCTATTTACGAGTAAAACAGCTTATAGGCTGATAAACATACCATTACTTAAATCTTTAATAAAATCAAATAATTTGATCTCTACTTACCAAAGCAAAATATTATTCAAAAATTACATAAAATAGACATTTTTAATATATCTAATTATGTTACTCAATATTGAATCACAGTAAAGGGAATTAAAATACATATATATTTACCCTATTATAGCGGTGATTCAGTTCCTCTATATCCATGAGCTTGGTTGGTGTTCTCAGTTCATTTGTTGTTGAAGAATACTTTGGAGTTCTACCAAAACTTGCATTTGGCCTATGACAAAGAAATAAAATCTCATTTTAACCATGCAAGACCTATATAGCCTATGCCAAATTGAAGCACTTTATAATGGTTTATGGCCTATTTCAAATATTTTTGACTTACTATTCCTGGAAAAAAAAAAGCTTTTATTATGACAAGATATTTCTACCCAGGGTACCCATAATGAAATATCAGCCCTCACATAGGCAGTAAATACTGCCCTATCATGTCGGTTAACACGGTCTGCAATATATTTAAATTTATGTGATCAAGGGCAGTCTTAAACAAAGTATCCTCTTGAATAAGTATTTTCTTATGTTTTCTTAAGAGGGGAAAGGCGGTCAGAATCTATCTTAAATTTAAGGTTTTCTATCAATGTTTATGGTGAGACAAAATCTAAGAAAAAAACATTGGAAGAAAATTCTGAAATGTTTCATTTTCATTCAGAGATAAAATGGAAAACCCTTTTGGAAAAATCCTTCCTCAGTACACTCAACCGGGATTCAAAACCTGATCTCCCTGCTTTTGGCAGTTTAGTCTAACACAAAAGTGACATTTTCAACAGTCCTGTGGTTTAATGCCCTACTCTATGAATAGACTAGACTGCCAATGACAAGGAGATTGAGGTTCGAATATTGGTCATGTATACCGAGGGTGGTTTTTCCAAAATGGTGTTCCACTTTCCTTCCAGGTAAATATGGATACACTTCCTCTGTATATAACCTTCCTAATCCCTAAAACCATTAGCATAATTAGTACAAAGCATATAACCAGAACAGGTAGTAAGACGCGGTGCTTTTTATATATATAGTCAACTCTGGTTTTAGTGAATTCGGTTGTAGTGAACATTCAGCTACAGTGAACCTAATTCATTGGTCCCAACCCAGACACATTTCAATGTGTGTTAAAAAAATTGTTTATAATGAACCTTCAACTTCAATTTTAGTGAGCAAAAAAATTTAAACTTTCAATAAGAAATGTAATTGTAACATCATAATTCTTTAAAAACACAAGTTTTTTTGACACTGATTCTCCGAGTTCTTGTTTAGGTAGCACGGAGCTTGACAAAGTATGGAATGTGGAGAGGGTGGGGGGTTGAGCTTAAACAGTTACTGTACTAATTGACCTGGCTTAAGTTTTAAAACCTTTGTCTGTGGCAAGTAAAGGAAGACAGTCTTCTGATTTGTATATATATATATATGACTAAAGTTATGGGACAATAAATGACAGTCTGTGGCCATTTAGTAATTGTTTTCATTAATCCCTTTCTTCGAGAGGTTATATGAAACTCAAAATATTTACTTTTCTACTTAGTTTAGTTTTTTGAATGCATGGATAGTGAGTGTGGAATAAAGTGTGGAAAAAGCAAAGACTCTAGAAAAGGATCTGAGAAAAATATTAATTAAAACATTATACAATAAACAGCAGCATATAACCGATTTTTTTAAGATTAATTTATAGATTTCAATAAATAGTGATTGTATTTAAACTCTTATTTTGTTTGTCACTAACCCACTACTTTAAGATAAAAAAAAAATCGGTTTTAATGAACTTCGGACATAGTGAACAAAATATCTGAGCTTGTAGAAGTTCATTATAACCAGAAATGACTATATATGTGTGTGTGTGTATATATATATGGCATGCGGTGCAAACTGGCCCTGCTGTTTTATTTGCCGCGCCGAAATGGTACTATAGATGTACATATTTTTTAGCAAAATAATATTTGTATTATATGTTATTATTCTACAATCTCTGACACCAAACAAAGAAACGTGATTGGTACTACAGAAAAGGAAGTGATTTTGTTTACTATATTTTGTATGGCATTTTCTTCCTAATCCTTAGGTGTTGTTTTTTGTGATGGTTATTTTGTAAGGTGTATAGCTTAAAGTAATATAAGATTTTAAAAATTAATTACATTTAAGGTCTTGGCACAGATTTATCTGATTTCCAAACCCTTCCTTCACCTTGATAATGATTATAACAATCTTAATGATGATAATAATTAGATTTAAATATTTTATCAAACTATTTCTGTGTGATTTACACTATATTCACAATTCAAACATGATCTAAATCAATTGGATGGCAAAATATCATCTAAATCAATTGTAGAGGCAAAATATCATACATCATTTAAATCAATTGGAGAGGCAAAATATCAGATATCATTTAAATCAATTGGAGAGGCAAAATATCATATATTATTTAAATCAATTGGAGAGGCAAAATCAACCCATAATAAAGTGTGAAAAGCTAGACTTTTTAAATGTGTATCTGGCCAGCAAAGTTTTTAATTGACTTTTTTCCTGTATATAGAATTAACACCTAATCACCTATTTCAAATTCTTCGGATTCTTTTATTTGTTCCGAGATCACCTTTGTCTGTCCAGATACCAGTTCAATTATTTTAAATTATGTTGGTGACTTTGAAACTTGAGCAACTTTTAACATATAAGGTGCAACATTTATAAAACAGTGCATCAAATGATTCTTTGGAATGTCAAAAATTTATTTTCCTTTTGGGGCACATGAATAATTGATTCGTAGCTTTTCGGAAATTATTAAATGCTTAGGAACATACAAATTTGTAATATGTCTACATATTTCCATGTCACATTGAACAAACTCCTTTGCTGACTTAGGGTCTATTTTTCTTAATAGTATTGCTTCTCTCAACCTCCTTTTGATTGTGCCACCAAGTCCATCAATGGGTACCTTTCCATATCCTGTGGCAAACAAATGCAATTTTTGGTATTAGCTGTTCTTTCAAGTATTTCAATACAGCTTTGCGTTTGCTGGGACTCTAAGTAAGACTTTGTTTAACCTTTGCTAAGACTTTTCCATAGGCACTTCTTGGTGTAAAAACTTTACTTGGGCTGACAGTGGTTGTGTTTAGTGGAGATATATTTAAGTCATTTGCACCAATAGGTAGTGTTTGTTTTTTCTTTTGTGTATATTTCCACCTTTCTTTTCTCTTTTTTGCTTGTAAAATATCTTTATCATCAAATGTCATCAAATTTTTCTTTTTTTGGTGACTTTCATATTGTTTTCTAAGTTATTTTTCTTTTTCATGGCAACATAATTATTTCAATACGCATGCCACGAGTATAAATAAACTGTGTGCACATCATCGTGTAACTAGGCCGCAATATAAGGGTGAATGAATTCAAACTAAAACAAAACATTGTTCACCCTTCCCTACCTTCCACCACCTTCCCGCCATAGCTAACAATATCTCAACCTCTGACTTCTTATCTAGAACTCTGCACATTATCTTAGCCCCTAGACACCGCAACTTTTTGTGCCTACAGCAACACTGCCCCACTATGGCACATACTGATAGTGTCGGGTGTTTAGTGTCATCGGCCTTAGTTTTTCATACGAATGAAACTACCATATCAGAACCAGAATGTACTAGAAACGTCATCTACAAAATATTGGGACTTTTCTCTGCTCCAAATTTCCCCAGGACTGCTTTAATTTCCCCCAAACCTCGTTCGCACATTCGGGCATATTCTGCACCCCTGGCCCACACCCCACTATTTCACACAAACCACCCCTTCCCCACATACACACCTCTGTAATAAATACTCTTTTATAATTTTATTGGATTCATTTAAGTTCAAAACATAATTTTACCAATATAAATTGTAGACAAATGGACATGAAGAGTTTAATTTCTTGTCACTGTTGACAAGACAATTCTAAGTTTTGTATGATACCATTGTGATTACCACCTGGAAATTTGTACTGATTGGCCACAACATAGTATGTACCTTAAAGTTTGAATTTTTTTAAGGTTTTAAAAGATTCTTTTTTTTCTTTTGTAAAACTCAAAATTAAGAATTTTGAAGTGGTGAATTTTTTTTAAATATAAAAATATGTGATGTTGTATATCAAATGAAAGCCCTATTCATAAGCTATAAAATGACACATGTCTCAGGTCTGTAGCTATTATAGGTTTTTAGTAAATTGCATTTAAGTTCATGGTGACTAGCAAATTTTGGGGGTTCTGGGCTATTTTAAAAATTTAATAACTTGAAAACGAGTGGACAAAAAAATTTGGATTTTTTTAAACATCTCATAGTAAAGTGCAAATAGGCTTGCACCAAAAATGAATCAAATCCATGATATTAGATTCCAAAATGAAGTTTTCATTGGTTGATTTGATATGGAATGACCCGTATGCAGGAAAAAGACCACAAGGGAGGCCAAGAAAGAGATGGGCGGTGCAGATACCAAAAAATGGAGGCATTTTACTAAACTAACTTGGGCACATGCTGGAAACAGTTTATGATGAGTAAAATTATATTTCATATTGAAACATATAGAAAGTATTTTTATTGGCTGAAAGTGAGTTTTTATCAAACTATTTTTTTTTAGCACTGCATCTGGATACCTGTTATTTGGCCTAAAGTGTAGGCTAAATGCCTTTAGGCCAAATGCCTTTAGGCCAAACGACTTTTTGTAAAGTTAATTCTTAGACCATTTATTAAAATATGTTTTGCTGTCTCCAGAAACATTCGTTATGATTTGTAGTGATGCTAATAGATGGCGAGGTGTGTAGTGTTTAGTTAAATGGTATATTCTACTGTTTCAAAATATATGTCTTTTCTCAATTTACTACTTCCCAAGGTATAGCAGCACGTCCATTAACCTGTAGTACCTCTTTTGTATGTTGAACTTTTTACATTGCCAAGGTTTTGTACTAGTTTTTGTACCGTTTTGTCCCTGTACCGTTTTTTATTAATTGGCATATACATGTGGCCACACCATTTTAATAATTTTGTTTTATTTTGAATTTTTTTTAAGTGCCAAGTATATTTTATCAGTCTTTCATAGTATATTTGTTTATTAATTTTGCTAAATGAATTAATCAATTATTCATTTTTTTATAATCATATTAACTTACTCGAGTTTGCCCATGGCTTCGCTCACATTTAAGTTGGGTAAATTATCTTATTTTTAGCAAATCATCTAAACCAGGTTTTCTCAAACTCTATGCTCTTGAGCCTTACATGAACATTAAAAGTAATTGTTAAGACTCTTATTCTTAGAATAAAATAACTTTTTTACGTTAAAATACAAAAATGAGACATTTATTATTTAATTGATTTCTTTATTTTCTGATAAGAGCTTTGTAGAAGTTTATTAAGAATAGTAAAATTTTAAAAGATGTTAATTAATTTTATTGCTTCATAAGCCAAACTGAATATTAATTTTTTAGTCAATCATAATTTAGCAAGTCGAAGGAAGTGAAAGATTGGCTCACAACTCATCTGAAATCCCCTCGCGCCTCACAGTTTGAGAAACCCTGATTTAAGCTACCAAAAATACAATTTCAGACATGTATGAGGCGAGAACTTTGTATGTTGATGAAGCCACAAATTAACTACTACCTATAAGAAGTAAAATCTATTAAATATATATATATATGCAGTCTTTGCATCAATATTTGCTCGCTTATGCGGATACATAGTTGAAATGAACACCAAAAGAAATAGTTTAGATTTACTAATTAAACATGAATTAATTTTAAAGAATCACTCTAGTAAGCACCTCAGCTTATCAAATAAATTGTTCTGTTAGTAATTGTTTCTATTGGTTTTTGAAAATTTGCCCTTATCCTCTCCAATCATAATTTCTCTAACTCCCATTTAAACACATAGTTTTAAGAATAATTTCTTTATCTATAGTTGTACTTCTACTTGCCAGCCAAATTTCGAATTTAAACTATACATATAAGGTTTTTTTTATAACCCCCCCCCNCCCTCCCTTGATTTCATGGAGTTACATTTTAAAATGTTCAGACTTAATAGTTAATTTGGAGTGGTGCATTTACGGGCATGCCAAAATTCAATTTTTAACGACACTACACTGAGAAGTAGTAGTTTCTATTAATTTTGAAGATTTTGAACCCCCATTCCCCAATCCACTTTGAGAAATTTAGAGTCTAGTGTTATTTTGGCTATCTGGGATTTGATTTATCTTTATTTATCTGTCAAAATTTTATTTTTTTCCTCAACTCAAAAAGTTTTTTCTCTATTATAGTTCATCACCACTATTTCTCAGAATTCAATTTTAAATAATAATAATAATTATTATTATTATGTAAATGTCTATTTGTATTGTTTCCTGTACCTAACTAATAAATTTAAATTCTTTACAATACAGAGAAGTAATTAAATATATTAGTTTTGGAAACAGTGACCTCTCAACTCCCCTTGCTCCCGCCATTACTCAACTCACTGAGAAATTTCAAATTTTAAGATCATCTTGATGGGTCCTTATACTAAGGCTACTAGAGTTGTAGGGTAGGCTCATTCACTTTACCGGCCAGCATTCAGCTCTACCCTAACACACAGCGCTGCTGTAATGTTTGCTCGTGACCTAGCCAAGCTTGCTTCTGTTCAGATCATGTGACTGTGCAGTGCCGCACTTATTTTTTTATTATTATTTAGCACCACGTCTTACTACCCATTCGGGTTATGCGCTTAAGTACTAATTACGCTAATGTATTAGGAATTGGGAAGATTGAATTAGATGAAGTGAACCCGCATTTGCGTGGAGGGAGAGAGGAAAACCATTTAGGAAAAACCACCCCCAGTTCACCCAACCAAGATTCAAACCTCGATCTCCCCATCCTCAGCAGTCGAGCTCAATATGACTAGCGCGTTAGCTATCCACGCCACCGAGGTGGGTGCGCTCATTACTAACTTCTTATTTATGTCAAGTATGCTACCAAAGTCAATGTGAATAGTAAATGTTTGTGTGATTATTGTAGGCTTTCTTATATATTTGTGAAGGGTTACGAAAAGTGTCATACCGATACTAAAAAAATGCCAGGAAAGTGTTGTACCGTTGCCATATGCAATAAAAGTAATCTAATGGATATGGTGTTATAAACCATAACTTCCCTAAAGATTCTGATGTCAGATGAAGATGTATTCCCTTCTGAACGAGATGGAAAATGGAGTCATGATTCGTATTTTATTTGCTCAGAACATTTTTTCACCTGATGTATATGAACAAGACCTTCAGGCATAACTGCTGTACTTTCCTTAAAAAATCAAATTAAAATCGCCCTTATTTGTGGTGTCTCCGAAAATGTTATCCCAGGGGAAAATATCACCCGTGAATCTAGACATTATATTAGATTTACGAAACAAGTAGTAAGTGATTTCATGGCGGGTAAACATGTCACCCCCAATAGTTTTACTTTATGTAAAAGTCCCCTTCCATAGTGAATTTAATGACTTGTTTAAATAGTTTACTTAACTGCAAGATTTCACATATGGGTATATTTTAGTTCACACATTGTATGATCTATGTTTTTATTATACATAATTATTTGTTGTCTTGGAGTTGGAATGCGAATTCCCCGTTTAACCCCCATATTAGTACATTTTACCCTGCTCTCCGTACTCACAACGCATCTGGCGGTTTACTTAAGTGACTTTTTTTCTCTGTTTAGCGAATTTTTATTTTGGTTTGGTAATTT
>CABEEJ010007264.1:21560-32261 GCA_901482245.1 Timema douglasi | reverse complement strand
TATGTATGTATGTATGTATGTATGTATGTATGTATGTATGTATGTATGTATGTATGTATGTATGTATGTATGTGTGTATGTATGTAACGACATCTTTCAAAAGTTTTCACTACTAAACGTATAACCATTCAGTTTTAAATCTATAAAAGAAAATAGGCGACGTATTAACTTTTAAAACATCAGTAGATACTGTCGATTATATTGCCTATATGTTGTAAATATGTAAATATTATAGTAGTTAGAAATATACTTACTTTTGTCCAAGTGATGTTGATTTAGAGTCTACTTATATTTAGTTTAAATATGAAAGCTGGACACGGGAATTATTTTATATATAGTAATAATGATAATACTAATAATAATAC
Source organism: Timema douglasi (assembly GCA_901482245.1). Lineage (NCBI taxonomy): Eukaryota > Metazoa > Arthropoda > Insecta > Phasmatodea > Timematidae > Timema > Timema douglasi. The sequence continues at coordinate 31,896 of CABEEJ010007264.1, read as the reverse complement.
CAAACACAATAGCTAGAATAAGTACCCGGCGTTGCTCGGGGTAGCCTCGTAAAGATTTGCTGGGTTGCCTCGGGGAACGCTTTTATTTACTTAATACAGAGAGGAAAAAACTATGAGCAGTTTTGAATAACTTTTAAAAAATATAGTCTAAAATGTACTAATATTTATAATAATAACATTACTCTAATAAGTTTTAATAATAAATGATAGTATTGCTATATTAATACTTATAATATTTTATAATGATATTTATAATGATACATACTAATCATTATATTGAATTCAGGCCTATTGGAGTTAGTATCAATACTGGTGGTGTCAAAGTAACATTTCTACGTGTTAGTCGCATTTAACACTAAGTTGATAAACCCAACCACGAGATCATTGCTGTCTTGTTTTAAACACGTTTAAAAAAAGTTGTCTAGCAAGTAAAAACTAAGGGCGCCACCCACACGCAAAGCAATATCCTCACGATGCAGTATGAATGGTAGTTCTGAAGCATAAATGCTACATAAACAATCCTTAGATATCTTATAATTTACCGTTGCGAATTTGTTTAGAAAATAGCTATTTGTTTGAGGAAAGTTAGATCTATATTTATAACCCTTTACTTTGAGCTCAAAATTGCTACTTTTACGTGAAATGGCGTCGAGAATGAGATCATTTCATAAAAAAATAATTATATATCTTAAAATGGTAGTTTTGTAATTCTATAATGACATGTGGGTAGCTTTTCACTCCAATTTGACATGAACTATGTTATGAAATAACAAACCATGTCTTAAATGACACATCATTTCTTGACGTCTAGAATACGTCTCGGTTTCCCGGTTTTGAACTCTTATTTTTTAACATCTAGGAAAACATTCTAAAATAATAATTCAAGTAATGATCGTTACAATACAGAATAATAAGACTTAAAAATGTATGTACTAATAATATTTTAATGTAAAAAATTGACGAAATATGCATTTTCATTTCGTCCATTTTTTACATTAAAATATTACTAGTACACAAATTTTCAAGTCTTATTATTTTGACTTATTTTTTTAGCTTGTTCTTAATCCATTCTCATTTTGTAATGACAATTTTCATAGATTAGATATCTTATACCGCATCGGGCTTGAATTTTTACCACGAAGCTTTAGGGCAGCAAACTAATGGTACGTTAGTACAACGCGCGCCCACTACTGTTAAAATAGTTGTTTCCATAATGATAGTAATTTCCTTGACTGGGCCCTTCGAGGCGAATCACCCACTGGGGAAACTTAGGAGTCAAACCACAAATTCAAACCGATACTTAGCTTTGAAAAAAATATATAGATGGATCAAATTAAGATTAACAAAAAGAGGAAGATCTTGAAGGCCACAATTTTACTGACACACCTCCATAAACGTTTTCTTCCCAAAGTTGTTGGTTAGTAAATATCAGTGTTTTGAGTGAACGCTATAATCTTATTATTTTTTATTTTGTAACCTTTTATTTTGGCATTTGTTGACTAAATATATAAATGATAAAGATGGCAATAAATCATTTCCCTGGTGGCACAGAAAATGATGCGTCAAAGAAACAGTAATAATACGAACCTATAAATCAGCTCAGGTAAACATAGCACTTGGCAATAAAGAATACTAGTATATTACAATCCATTTCAAATGACATAATATTGAGGTGAATTGTGGTTACGTCTTATAAACTAGGCTAGCTAAAGAGATATAGATTCAGGAATCAAGAAGAGGTGGAAGGAAGATTGTTAAACATATACATGGGAGAAAATTTAAACAAACACGTCTCTAAGCTGACATTCTGGCTGAGAGATATTGTAAATATTGAGGAATGACAACCGGACAGGGATTTTAAATCTGGTCGTACGTTTTTACGTGCCAACCGCATTACCGACTGAGCTATCCAGGAAAGGTTAAAGATCTATATAGTTAAATGACAGACTTATATGGACTAGATCCCAGATAGCTCATTTGGTAGAGTTGTCAGAATGTAACTTCATATGAGTATAGCTCAAATCCCTGTCTGGTTATCACTTGTTTATATTTAGATACAGAGATAATGTAAAAACATGTAATAAATACAATACATATATTTTAATAAATATAAACATTTCTTTAGCAATCAACATTAATTAAATTATACTATTTTATTAGTATTATATAATGTCCCAAGTGACAGTTAAATATACCATGAATTGTCGTATGAATACACGAACATATTAATCTTTGTAAGATTTATAACGGTCAGATCTTGTGCTTTCTACATAGCTCGTTCTATGGAAATTGAACTGTGATTATTTTCACAGACAAGATATTTACTACTCACACTGGTGATCATTCGGTCTGAGGCATGATCCTCACAATATAATGAATTGGCGGTGAAGGAGTAGTTGAGTTTTGAATCTTAGAAGTTGGCAATGGTGAAAGTGGGATGGGAAGAGGGGAGGAGGATTTTTTTTTTCAATTATGATGTATCATTGAGTTTTATCATACTCTCTCCACGCTAATGCATCTACTTCAAAAACCATTCTACTTTCCTACTCTATGTATTAGGAAGTTAATAACCATGTTATTAAACGAAATAACTACCCACGCCTGTAGTTAAGTGGATTAAGGCATCAGCCTCGTAATATTTGGTATAATGGAGGGAGGGTCCTGTGCTAGAATCCCGTGTAGATTACTGTGTTTTTATGTCCTTAAATAATTTCTCCCTGATTCTCCACGAAAATGTTAGCACACTTTCTCACCCCTACATTATTACGTGGGTTATATGGGCGTGGACCAGACGGGTACTCAGACGTGGAAAACGTAGTGTAATTTATAGTAAACACATATATAATTGATAATGTTATGTATTCTTGGTTATAATTTTTTATTCTCTCTTCCTTATTTTATGCAAGCTTTAGTCTTCTATGACGACAACATGTTTAGGTTAAGTTACACTGTCCTCAGGTCCAAGGAAAACCCATGTAATTTTAAATCATTGTATAGAAAGGTTTTCCTCGGATCTGAGGATGGTGTAACATCACCGAAACATGTCGTCATTATAGAAGACTAAAGCTTGCATAAAATAATAAGAAGGGAATAAAAAATTATAGCCAATAAGATATAACCTTATCATTTATTGCTCGTTACCAAATAAATATTGACATTATTAAAAATATATATATATATTTGTTATTAATTTAACTAATAAAATGCATGCAATAATCTATAACATAGTTTTTGAGTGATCCGTTTTGGTGGTCAAATGGTATAGCTCAGTGTTGTACAACTGGTGGACCGTGGTCCAAATGCAGCCCGTGGTTACTGAAAATGTGGCCCTCACAGTATTCTGGAGAAAAATTAAAGAGAAGCCCTCGGTGGAAGGTGGTAAATAGCTAATGATTCAAATAAAAATATTTATTCTAAATGGTCATGATTACATTTTTGAATAATAAAAATATATATTTACAGTGCTATTTTTTTTTGTGAGAATGTGTGGGCATGAATATTTCATAATACATGTTTGAGAAATTACTGTATACATTTTTTTGGTAGTAAAATTTGAAATAGTCTACCAACCAAAAATACAATTTATATATGAGTATTGAAAATAATTGTTTTTAAGCGTTGTTTGTAGGCCTATATTAAGTTGATGGGATTATTAAAATATATCTTCGGCCCACGGTGAAAACTGATAGTCAGATTTATCCCTTAGGATGAAAAAGCTGGATCACCCCGGTCAAGGGCATCACATTCGCATACTGGACTGCAAATCAGAGTTCTAACCCCGGCCGGAAGTGCTTAGGTTTTTTCTCTCTTAAATTGTTTTACACACTATCTCTCTACAAAAATACGGCTACACTTCCTCTAAATTCAATCTACTCATCTCTAAGACATAAGCTTGATAAGTACATATGCGATCAGCTTGTGGTGCTGAACAAATAATTACAATTGTTTGTATATAGCCTCTTTTGCATCTATACTATTCCTCCCGGCACAGATTTATCTGATTACCAAACCCTTCCTTCACCTCTGACAATACATCTAGTGAATTAGGGGAATGCCAGGCCTTCACCGTGGTTCGGATTCCACGTTAAACTGTAGGTCCTCCATTTCATGTCACAATAACCCAACCATTACACATTAGCGTAAGTGCGTATAAACCGAACGGGTAGTAAGACGCGGTGCTAATAATAATAATAATATACTATTCCTCTTACCATATTTAAGGTCACTTGGCAATTAAACATTTACTGCACTATTTTAACAATTATATAATTATACGCTATAAATAGGAATCAGATGATTTCAGGTCAAAACATTTCACGTGTTATATGGGGTAAAACTTGCATTTTATGCTTTTCTTATATCATTATTATGGAAACATAACTAATGTATGCAATTTAATACAACTAGAAATTCATATGTTATACACAATTATATATATATGTGTGTGTGTGTTAAATAAAAATATTTTTAAATGTATACGCAGCTATTAGTGATAAAATTAAATAATTTTTAGTTATACATAAATGCAGTTCTTTTTTTAAAGCCAGTCACTGTGATGAATGAAGGGAAGATGTCGCTTGTAGGGTCAGTTGGCGCATGCATTTTTGTGGGCTTGCCAGCTTGGCTAAGTGAGGAAAGCAACAGGAAAATACCTCACTCCTCATTTCCCTAGTACGCCTATTCATTTCTGCTTTGGTTTTACAGCTGACGGTGGAAATGTTACGGCGTATAGCAATTATATTCCATTCACGATATGTTTTTACCTGGATGACAGTTCGAAAATCATATGTTTAGGTTTTGGGTTGCCAACACTTGTAAAAGATCACAGTTTTGTTATAAATGTAAATATCTTTAACTACCTGTTATATATTACATTTAAAATAACTTAAACTTAAGTTTTCTTTTACTATTTCATTTTTTTAAATAATTTCTTTTTGTCCAACTCGAAACAATATTTTAAACATAATTAAAAGTACTTATTTTTCGTTTNCCAACTCGAAACAATATTTTAAACATAATTAAAAGTACTTATTTTTCGTTTTGGAACGTTATTGATTATGTTTAATATAGTGCACACATCAATACCTTTTAATACAGGCATCGTATTTACTTGGAAAAGAGAAAATTGTCGTCATTTTTTTTACATACAATACATGATTTTACGATTATTTTATCGTATTTTGAAATATTTAACTGAATAAAGTATTTTTATCAACTGCGTGTCTGCATCATTGTAAAAAACTTGTTTACCGTTATGTTCAATCATATGGTTTAGATTCGTCAGTGGCCATATTGAGGCTATGTTCGTTAGAAGTTTTTGTGAAAGTGGTGTGAATATTTTTTTAAGGGGGATAAAACGATAAATAAACTTTGTGTCCGACCTAAAATAAATATATAAATAATATTGGCCTAAATTACTGTGGTTAACTATCACATTAATATATTATCATCTATTTTCATTACAGTCATCCAAAGTGATAGATGTCAGCTGTTGGCGTAGTGATATATTAGGGATTACTTCTAGTAACATTTTGAGCTGTCATCCAGGTAAACTTAGCTCGTGAATGCCTTATAGGCCACGGGACCCCTTGTCCCAAAAGTTCATAGCTTAGTTGGGCTAAGTTCACTGGCCAGGAGGACTACAACAAAAAATAGACCTGTGGTTAGAAATGAATTCGGTCTCACTAATCTTTTTTCCCTATATTAGGTTAGGTTTGTTTAGATTAGGTTAGGTTATACTATGTTAGTTTGGGCTAAGTTAAATTAGCTTAGTATGTTGTTGTTTTGGTGTTTTTCGCTCAGCCTGAGAATACATTTACAACCTTCCTAAATGGAGCACCACAACAGCCGAGGACGAGTTAGTACACCAGTACACCTTGCTTGCAATTCACAAGAAGGAACTTGTAGCCCAACTGCAATGTACCCATTCAAACAACATCCGGTTTGAGTACTATATACACATACAAACTGTCACTTTTTAGATTTTTTGATACCTTTTTATACTCGTTAACTTTATTAATTTGTCCGAATTGATTATTACAAATATAGAACTTTCTTGTTCTGACTGTACTGACTGTAGAGGCAACAATGACTAGCAGAACATAATATACCAGTCCGAGGCATCAGGTTATATAATTCCAAATAATGATACACCCAGGAAGAACGGACACCAGCTTGTATACCTGGTTGGTGTTGCTGGAAGAGACTTAGACATTGCTACTTACTATATTTTCCAAGATAATCCCCTAACACCCCAAATATGTTTAATTCCCTGCCAAGATATTATAGAATTAAGAAATCTTAGTAATAACCAGTATCGAATTACCTTAATTACGCTAATGGGGAAGGGACAAGGAAGATGGCATTGAATAAATGTGAGTGGAAAGATAGGGATAGTAAGTAACTAAGAAAAAATTCACCCTCAGTACACGTTGCTGGGATTCAAACCCTGACCTTCTCATCACTGGAAAACCAGACTAGACGAACTTGACGTTTGATCCACGTGCCCACTGGCGTGTAATTTTTGTTATGTTTATTTGTACATGATTTAACCCGCCTCTATCACCAGTACGATCCTGAGGGAAGTCGCCAGAGCTACCAGAGGTGATATAATTATTACAGTGACGAACTAAGGCATGCAAGAAGTTGAGTCCCAGACATGTAAGCTTGTACCGCTGTCAAGCTATTCATTTCAATTCTACTTAGGACAACCGTGACCGGATGATACGATCATGACTTTTAAATTAAATGCACCGTGAAGTCTGAAGAAGGCTTCTGTAAATGCTCGTCATTAAAACGGTTTAAAAATGATAGGGATGGCTACGTCAAATATAATACGTTGGGTTTAAATGTAAAACTTACAGGGACAAAAGGTAGCTCAATATCTATAAATGTATACTTTTATAAAATGGTTGAGGAGATATCTTGTTATTAAGGACCGTATCTCCCAGTATACAAATAAAAAGCACTTCCGATCAAATAGGGAAAGCTTACGTCCGAATATAACTATATTCAGGGCCCTAGATGAATTCTGCTATTATTCATTAGTCAAATGCATTATCTAACTACAACTACCTCAAAATATTAATTTTATAGCTATACCTCTATGACAATGGCGCTGCTAAGTCTTTAGAGTGAGGGGATTAAGCTCACTTAAATTAAATATAAACATACCCTCCCACAAATAAATGAAAAATAAACTTTGTATGTTTAGGAATTTTTAAAAACTGGTAGTTTTAAGAATTTAGCAGGGCTTAGTTTTGTTTTTCACAAAAACAGGAGTTGTTTTTATATTTCAATCTTTCTATTAGAACTAGGGTGAAGTTGAACAATAAATTTAACCCTGATTTAAGGTGGTACGATATTAATACTATCCTGAACAACACCCTTAACATTTACATAAGTCTTGACTTATATTTTTTTGTAGGTTGGAGGCTTCACATAATCCTTAAAGCTTCCATAGGTAGTCTTACAGCTAAACCTATCCTTAAAGATTCTATAAAAAAATCATTTGAAATAAATTTTACATGTGTAATTTTAATTTTTTGATACAACAAAGGGTTGTCACTGCTTTTTCAAATATATTAGCTCAGGTGATAGCGTGTTTGTTTACTTAGATAAGGTTTGATACTAGGCATGACTGAAGAAATTATTTTTTTCAAATTGGGGTTTTCTTTATTACTGTGATCAATAACTGATGTCAGGAATGATGAATTTTGTGTTTGTACTTGAGTTAAGTTGGTTTATAAGTTTTATGCTGATATCATTTGCTTCATAAAGTGTAGATTTAATACGACTGGTAATAAAATACCTAGTGTTGGGTATAACCATGATAGCTTAGTAAATGCACCCATATTCTCGTGGCTAGATGATAGAAAACCTTAGTGAAAGCTATGTGTGTTAATCAACAGTCAATGAAACTGTACGAGATTCGTTCACAGACCTCTCTCAGTGGTAAACCATACGGAATGAGACTGACAGCTTTGTCTTCATGCCCATCGGTGTGGGTATTAATGAGTTGCGTGTAGTACCCAGGTGACCAATCTCTTGAATCTACTTTCTTGTTTGTCCAATTCATAAAGCTTGTAGTCAATCCCAGTGACAGTTCATACGTTTTTTGATTTTTTTTTGCAAATATATTACCCATTTTATATAATAACCTAAACAAATTTGTTTTTGTGATATCGGTAACCCTCTCATAACTACGTCCAAATATTCACCGAATAACACAAATTATAATTAAGAGTGTGACTTTGATATTAAATATTTGTGAACTTTGATATGATAACTGTTGAAGTAAATACAAGTATTAAAAAACGACTTCTTAGCTAGAACCTACTCTATAAATTGCTGTCTAAGGACATGGTCGTATATAAAATTATGTCCTTCCCTTTGAACATTTTAAAGATTTTAGAAATTTTGGTGAGCATTCTCAATATAAGAGATTTAATGTTTTAAAAAATAATTATAACCGGATCTCCCAAACCAATGGACCAGGAATCCTGAAATTTGGCAGGGAGGCTCCTTTCAGGTCGTAGGCATCCGATAAGGAGTTTTTCAAAATTCGACCACCAAGAGGGATGTAACGGGAGATTGGATGGATGAGCTGTAAATATGAAATTTGGCAGAAAGGTAAAGGGACTGACCCACATAACAAAAAAATAATAATATAAAAACGGGAAATTTCATATTGGGGGTCAAAGAAATGGAGCGGCTATAATTAAAAAAAACCTTTTTAGATGTAGTAAATAATTAAAATTTAGTAGATAGGTAGAGAGACAACTCCAGCTAACGAAATAAGTATTGAAATATTAAATTTATAGGAATATTAAGGACCCTAGAGGGTTGTGGGGTTCAAAATTTAAAAAACTAATAGAAATAAGTACTTTTCAATGTGGAAGCCAATTTAAATTTGGCTGGCAATTATTAAAGAGCCCACTCCAAATATTAATTAAAATCTGAATTTTTTTAATGAGATTCTTGTAAATTGATAGGTTTGTGCAGTTATTAAACGATCAAAGCTTTTAATAACATTTTAGTTCGTTTCTCGACAAGACTTAGTAGGCGAGACGCGCCCAAATTTGACCAACACTATGAATTCAATAGGACAAGTGTATCTCATTGATGTGCAAATAGAATCGAACAGAAATTACAAATTTATCTTAAATTACCAAGATAACCTAACCAAATTTGTATTTTGAAGACTAATATAACCTGAACTAATGATTGTATTTTCAACTTTGGTCTTTTAGTAACTGTACACTCCTATGTTTGGTTGTTTGGAGACGACCAAAGCCCAAAATTAAATAGAACTTCAGGCTTTGGTAATTTTAAAAGTCTATTCCTAGGATTAAGCAAAAGAATCTATACATTGGCTGTTTTCGGGGTTTGCATTAAACATGTTCAAGGGGTTTTGAGATGCTCTAAGCTTCACGCTGCAGGACATTCGCAGCAAATACAAGCTAATGGATGGAGTAACGGTGTTGCTGACGGAGAAAACCCATGTTGTGGCTAAGGGAGACGACTATTCTAGCTCCTAGAAACGAAAAGAATTAAGAGATCAACAACCTCCTCCTCAGCACGTTTGTCTTGGAGGAGATGACCTACCAGTCAATGGAATCACTAGTATAGATGGAGGACGTTGTCCAATAATCGGTAGCGTTTTTGAATACTCTAAATCCCCCTGGACTCCCTAATCACACACTCCGCTTGAAAGTTGGAGTGCCCATCATGCTTGTGGACGATTTCAAACTCCCAAAGCTGTGCTATGAGACCAGGCTGCTGGTGAAGGCCCTTCATTTCAACGTCATTGAGGCTACCATCTTCACAGGGTGTAGTTATGGGGAAACAGTCTTCATGTCTTGCACTCCCTCCATTCCTTCGGGCTACCTTTTATAGCTTAAGAGGATCCAGTTCACTTTAAAATTCTGCTTTACAATGAACATAAACAAGGTTTAGGATCAGTCGTTGAAGGAAGTGTAGATTGATTTAAGGAAAGACTGTTTCTCACATGCTCCAAACCAAGCAGCCTGGGGGTTCTGGTGCCTGAAGGAAGGATGGCTAACATTGTATACAAACATGCCCTTTCAAAATAGGCAGCCACATAAGGTATATGACAAGGAAGTAAGCGAAGGGATCTGTTAACCAAAATGCCCTGACCATATTATGACATGACAATAAGAAGGGAGGCCTGCCAACGACAATTCCCTGACATGGACATGACAGAGACGATGTATGGTCATTCCCACGTGGTGTCTCTCGGGTTACGCTAAGAACCAATCTCTAGAAATCACATAATCTATATCAGTTAACCACTTTTGCAAAAAAAAAAAAAAAA
>CABEEJ010007264.1:0-13183 GCA_901482245.1 Timema douglasi | reverse complement strand
GGGGGGGGGGGGGGGGGGGGGGAGCTTTATTTATCTTTGGGGACAAGGGGAGAGGGGAGGAGTCAGAAATATACTTACATTAGGCAGAGAGAGGCAAGGATGACGCAGTCACCCCAAATGGACACATAATAATTAAGTGTCAAGACGTGTAGTCAAGAACCTAGGTCATCAGATTGAAGGAGGTTTAGAGTTTTTTATAACTATAATAACTCATGTATTCGCTAATAATACTTTTATTTGTTCAGTACATTAAATCTAAATTCAGTTTACAACAGTATTTATTGTTAATTACTTTACACCTTTAATTTACACCTCTACTTTAATAATTACCAGCAATTTATCAACTGCATAAAACGTAATGATTATTCCTTTGAACACTTTTAAAAAAGTTGTCAGATATTAAGAAAGCAGGGAGACGGGGTTTAAGGGGGGTTGGTTGTTTGCTTATTTATTCTTACAAAGGGGGAGGGGGGCCCCAAAATGCCCAAAAATGGGCTTGCGTAATACTTGATTGCGTAATACTTGATGGCGTAATATCTATTCATATGCTAGGCTATTTATTTTTTCTAAAAAAGTGACCTTAGTGTTGACGGTTTTAGCGAAACAACATTTACATAAATATTTACCGAAAAATCAACGAGTAACCAATATCCTACAATATAATATGTTTCCGGTAGGGAAAAAGGCCTTTCAGAAAACCATTCCTATGCTGAACAGACTTTAGAAATCTTGTTCCCACAGTGATGGAGGAAATATGCAATCACGTTGAAAGTAATTCTCCAAAACATAAATGACAAACGGTAATAGCTTTTCATTATTTTGCGCTAGGTTAAATTAAGTTAGTAAAGGATAGGTTAAGTTTGGTTGGGTTAAGCTGGGTTAGGTTAGTCCAATGTCAACAAGCGGTGTTTCCATATTATGTGTCTCAGAGAATACAAACAATGGCGAGCTTTTGTGCGTTTTTGAAAAACTCCAAAGCAGGAAGGCCCTACACAAATTCAGCCTGTATGCTTTCACAACGTACCCAAAAATTACCATGGATAGGGCCTATAACTAATCAAATGACACGTAATTTCATCGATGGTAGCTCGAACAAAGGTGTTGGTCCATAGCCACCGGGCTACTCGTCACATTTCTCGCTCTGCTACGTGTTTATAAGACTCTCGTCATTTTACTTATTTTTGTTATAATTTTTAGATTTCAAAATATTATTAAAGGGGTTTGATAATAATTCACACAATGCGTTAACTAGAACAAATGTATTTAACAATTAAATTAAACTAAATATTACTTTTAATTGGAACATTACGTTTTCATAATGTGAACATAATGACAATAATTTTATTTGTCATATAACATTTGCAATATTTCAGTTATTGGCTGGGTAAGCAGGTGACTCATCAAAGTATAAATTAATATGGCTTATATTTTATAAATTCTAAACCTTATAAGCTTTAACAATAAGTTTACAGGACTATTATTATTTACAAACAATATTAGGTAATTTTTTTGCTTGTAATGACTATAGTTTCAACACAAATAATTTACTATCATGTTAATCATTATACTCCAGGCCTAAGCTATTAACATTATTGTAAGCCTTATAAAGCTAAATAATTATACACGCTAGAGGATTAAAATATAATATGTTGTGGAGAAACAAAATAAGTATCTTTTTCTAACATTTAAGTTTCTTATGAAAACATTAGAAAAAAATTATTTGAGCACTTAACTAAAGAAACCTTTCGGTTTTTACAATAACTACTTAAAAGAAGATTGGATAAAGCAGAGATAATATTAAATGCTGTATTTCTCTGATCTGTTTCACGCTGACAAACTTCAAGAAGTTTAAATTGCCTCTATACTTAAGTCACTAGTTATTAGTTTCTGATTTTAGCAACTATAAACCATTTCTCAGATGTTTCAGTTAAAAGGGTTTGCATAAATACTACCACATGTTAGCAAACTGACAAAATAAAATCTGTTGGAACATATAACCCGCCTCTACTTATACTTTAGATAGTTACACTTGTAATTACATTTACATTTTTTGCTTATCAATAAATAAGTAATCACATTTGGTTTGGTTGGATAGTTTAAAATTAACATAGCCCCATACATAATTATTTAAATCCAAACTCTTCAAACTTTAAATTTTCTAAATAATTTTGTTCTAGAACTAAAAAGAACTAATTGTCTGTTCTGTTTCTGTAACAATTTCAAAATTTTCTTCAACAAAATAACTTTATAAAGGTACCGCCCCATATCTTGCTGAATGCAGCCTCGAAACACTTTTTTGACTCTTATTTTCTTTTTTGCTTCTATTACTTGAGTAACTGTAATATTATAGTTTCCTCCAGCTAACTGTCGATACTGACCTGGATTAGAGATTGTATGTCTGGAATTTTCCTCTCAGTATATAAGGAACTTCTATGTACTCAGTGGCAAACTTAATTATGTCTTTTATCACCAATATGAACGTGGAACAGCGCGAATTTGCTCATTTCTGCGTAAAGGATCTGTAGGGAACTGAAAGTTTTGAATATATCCCTCTTTCGCGATTGAAGTTTTATAATTTGCACTGCAACCAGGCATGACAGATGTATTAACCATGCTTTGAACTAATGATACGTAACATATTATAAACACAAGGCTTATTATTGTTTGTGATTAAAAAATCAGTCCTCTAGAAGTTACGCTTAATTTTAGGGTTAGAATTAGAATTCAAAAAAATAACACTATAAAGTATGATTATTTAATTATCAAGTTTTAAGAAAATTAATCTAACACTTTCTACTGTAGCCCCAGGAATAGACAGATATAAAAACAAACATGGGCATATACAAAACCAGATATATCAAATTCTCAATATCGAAAATGTACTGTACACGATTTTAACATTTTCTATTTACGAGAAAGGAAAAATGAGTATATGTATTGGTAGGAAAAAAGACCTTTCAGAGATTAATTCCTACCGTGAATGGAGTATACCATGTTGCCACGCTGTGTTTTTCTCTGTGCGCTTTGGATATGAGGGTTCTCCCACTTGTGTGCTTTCAATACTCTCCGGATCGTTTTATATATTTATACATTTAAATATATTCATGTATAAATGTGGCTATATGCACATCAATAAATACCCTTACCTATGGCTAATCTGAAAATTCTCAAAATAAAATAAATCATGAATCCATAATTTCTTGATGTAATTTAATAAATAATACAATGTGTTATCCCCTTTATGTTCGGTATCACAGCAATACTCCATCTGAAATTAAAAATTAAAAGAGTTTTACAGTATAAAAATAATGTTGGTATGTCCTTATCTAAGATCGATGTTTTTTCAAACATAAACTAACGTTGGACCGGAAAGCCTTCTTTTTCTTTTTGTAAAGCAGTTATTTGAATTGATAATATGAATAAAAAAAGGGTCAGAATAATATAACACTAGTTAAGGTGGTCTGGTTATGTGGGTTGAAATCAGATCTTTTTGTACGTGTTGGTAATTTATTTGACATTTATTCTGAATCGACAAGCTATATTTAGCCATCGTGTAGTACACAACTTTGACCAACAAATGAGATCCAAGTGATACTGGGTTAATTTAGTGGTATCAATGAAATCGTGTGTTAAACAACATAAACAAAGTACAGCTGTCATCGAGACGGGTACTGTAGGCCTACAATTAGTCAAATAACGAGTTACGACAAGTTTCACGAGCCAGCCTTATGTTTACATTCAGTTGGGATTTTAATAGCCACACACCGTGCAATTCAACTAAAACGTAAAGCACCCACATCGGCGGTCGAATTGTTTTAGGCGTCATCGTCACAATATAATCGACTTCCAATGAGATAGGGTTTCGGATATTGGTCGGATGTACTGAGGGTTTATTTTCATAAATGGTTTCCTACTCTATACCTCCGCGCAAATGAGGGTACACTCCCTTTGGATTAAACCTTTCTTATTCCTAACATATTAACGTAATTAATACATATAGATACAACACGATACCCTTGATAACAAGATCAAACTATTATCCACATCGGTGGTCACATGGTACAAGACGTCAAACTCTCACTGACAGGCAGGTCAAGGTTTAAATATCGACAACGCTAATTCTACACTTGTATTTTAGCACTACGGTTTTCCCCTTTCTTCTAATGTGGGTGCATTTCCTCTAAGTTAATTAACCTACCAATACCCACCCCTTGGATTAATCCGTCACTAGTTTTGGAGGGGAATGTACTTTTTTGTGTGGTAAATGCGTATTACTGCCCGTCAGGACTGACAAATGTATTAAACTACTGGTCTAGGGATGTGAAAGATAAAAATAAGAATGAGTTTAACCATATTTTTGTGGGAAAAAAATTGAAAACAATTTAGGAAAAACCACCCTCATTACATTCGAATGGGATTCGAACCTTGCCCTCTCTGTAAAACACACAATGTGAGGTGGACGCTATGTTCCAACTCCCAACCGATGTTGGTTAGTAATTACCATGCATATGTTTATTTTGATATCAGGTCTGTAAGAGGCTACGACATAAACCAACACTCCAATCCTTACCCCGGGTTCCAAAACAAAACCACGGTCGTGAAACCAAGTGTTCCTCTTGTGAAGACAACTTGTTCGTCCTAATATACCACGTGCTGATCAAATGTAAACGTTCACTCAATGAAAAACAAGGTCCGAAAAAATGTTAAGATGATATTATCGAGTGAAGTTGTCTTAGAAAGGATTTAACCAAACCCTTTCACTGAAATGTTGGACGGGGGTATTTGAAATATATATAACATGTAATAATCGCAACTGGTATTAATTTAATATAACAATTTTTTGATAAATCATTTTCCTGCATAAACAAATCTCTGTAGACATTAGTAGGGTTTGCGAATATTCTTTCTTCATGAAGTTGAGAACATTGCAGGGGGCTCTCGGCTACCAAAAACATTTCGGGGGTGAATGGTGGGGTGAGAGGGGGATTCCGGCCTCCAAAAACATCTAAATGAGGTTTATAGATGCCCTCAACATCGCTGTGTGTGATCCGATTCGGTGACCGCATGATATGAAGCACTAATCTCTAAGTAGTATGGACTGCCGAGCACGAGGAAATAGAGATTCTAATATCGGTCGGGTGGACAGAGATTTTTTCCTAAAATGTTTTCTACTCTCCCTCCGTTAAAATGCAGGTACTCACTCTACAAATATAACCTTCCTCATCTCCCAAAATCATTAGTGTAATTAGTAAATACGCCTATAGCCCGAACGGGTACTAAGACGCGGTCCTAAAAAAAATTGTTGTGTGTTTAGCCTAACCTTGTAATGATATTGGTTTGGATTACTCTAAATTATATAAAAAGTCATGGATGTAGGTAATTTTTCTTTAAAGTAATATATGTAGAGTATCCTTTTAAGACTCATCCATGAAGAAACACGCGCATTTCAGAAATGATGGGAAAAATATATCACCACTAAAATATATTTTTTATACAATATTTCCTGTTAAAAGAACAACTGCGCTATTTCCTGTTAAAAAGAACAACTCCTCAGTATTTGGCAAAAGACGCCAATTCCCTATACCAATAAGAAGCTAGCCATCACAACACCTGTCACCAGGACTCTTTCTATTAGTTAGTTTTTACACTGTTGACGAAGGGAGAAAGATGCAAGGGGTATGCCATATATAAACCGTTTGTGCGTATCAGCCAGGGAGCCAAGCGACAGACAGACAGGCATCCATCCACACGCACAACGCAGTCAGAGCCACACAATGGCAGTCACAGCCTAACACAGTATAAAATAACTTACATTAATATCACAAGTGTGCATTGATGTAAATCATTTAGTTGGAGTATGTATAAGTAATTAACAGATGTCATTTAAATAAACCGTGTGTGAATAAACAGCCATCAACAATTCCCTTTCTTATATTTATTAATTATACCGTTCTAATTAGTGCTCGACCACGGAGCTATAGACAGCTGATTAAACGGTATCTTCTCCGTACAGTGATGATAGGCGCTCGACCACGGAGCTATAGACAACCTAAACATCATCACAGCATTATTATATCAGGGAATTAATCCGTAGTGTTTTAATCGATGCCCAAAGCGGGGCGATTAAATCAATAGTACTACAACCTACAGTAGTATACACAATCTTGTCTCAGGCCTGTTGAGGACGAGGCAAGAGCAGGACGCAGTGATGGGGTTTGCAGCCATCTAAAGGATTGTAGTGTGCTTCCAGCCATAATAAACATTGTTGTGTATATCTAGAGTACACAGCTTGTGCACCGACATGATAGAAGAGGAGGGCCCGGATTAAGGCATGTGCCAAGTGTGCCCCGCACAGAGGTCCCCACCCAACTGGCAAATTAATCACTTGGACAGTTCATATTTATTTTGTGATATTACATTTCAATATTTTTATGTTCTTCGTAAAACGTATCACAAACTAATCTAGAAATTTTCTAATTGAAGGGCGCTGGTAGCCTGGTATTACGTGGAGTCCGACAGTCCACGCATAAAAATTAGCCCAACCTTTGCTTTGGGCAAACACCAAACACTACATTTCCGCAAACGGTACCGTTGACTTTTGAAAAAACAAAACAAAAAAACAAGCATTGATTGTCAAGTGACAATAATTTCTGAGGCAAAATAGTAAAACTATTATTATCAAAGAATTAACTAAATGCGACGCGAGAAAAGTTTAATAAAATAAAATTATTTTCACCATATTAATACTTATTAGTATTTTATCTGCAGATGGCGAACTGCATAAAATGCAATTACACTGAAGTAGTCTATAATTATACAATGTTCAGTATTATTATTTTACTAACCATTTTATTATTACAATACTATAAACCACTCAGTATATAATAGAATGTATAGTTTATCAGCTACTATGGTATTAATAATAATATGTTAATAACAAAACACACGGTACGCACCATGATTGATAAACGTTTTCAAAAAAAATGTGGTCTCTAAATAAAATTATTCATGTATGATGAATATGTAAGATGCATAATCATTCATTGGTGAACTAACTTCAAAGGGCCCCAAGCTCTACTTGGAACAGGGCCCCTAAAAGTGTTAATCTGGGCCTGAGGTGGTGCCCACACTCTGTCTATATCTTACAATCTGCACCATAACGGAAACAAGTAAGGTAATCTTGCTACCTTTCAGGATAAAAGAAGTGTACATCATCGTTCTCCTGAGTCTCTAAGGTTAGAGCACTGCAAGTAGAGCGAGATGGATGGCAGTGGGTAGGAAGGAGGGGGGAGGGGGCGGGATCAGACTAGTTAGCAGGCGGGCGCTCAGCAGGACGTCCAACTTAATGGCCGGGGCAGAATAGTCAAGGTGCCCACGCTCAATTCAAGGGTCGCCCATATCCGAGGTCATCTCAGGTGTGCACTCACTAATTCCATCCCTTTTTTTGGTGTTTACCTTCAAATGCCATTTATATTTTGTATTTCTGTTTTCAAGCATATTCATGGAATTATATTTTTGTAATGCAGGTTATATTTAATTGTTTTATAGATATGTTTTTCTTATATTTTAATTAAAACAAGTTTGGGTTTTTACAGTCGTGTGACTCAACATATTAAAGGAGTAATTAGCTCCTAGGACCACCCTTAGAGTGAATTACTAACGAGTTATTCTTGATCTGTTTACGAACTCAAGAGTAGTTTTTTTTAGCAATAGGGTTATTTATTACATGTACTTTATGAACCAAGTGACTTGCAAACTAACTTAACTCTAGAATAGACAAAACACCAAGTACCTCGACCACTAAGTCTGCAATGGGGAAACCCTCAATTTTATTGATGATAACAATATTTGGCTGTGCCAAGAATCAAACCTGGGGCCTTTGGGTCAGTAAACAAACCTAAACTAGTGGAATCTAGGAAATGTAAATCTAATGTTCGTGGGAATTTCCTTATCTGACAGTTTGAATAGAACTTCTAGATCTACTTTCACATAGCCCACCTCGGTGGCGTGGTTAGCTAACGCGCTAGCTTAGTGTTGAGCTAGGCTGCTGAGGACGAGGAGGTCAAGGTTCGAATCTCAGTTGGGTGAACTGGGGTGGTTTTACTAAATGGTTTTCAATTCTCTCTCCACGCAAATATGGGCCCACTTCCTCTAAATTCAACCTTGCCAATTCCTAACCCATTACCGTAATTAGTTATAAATTAATTACTTTCACGTATAATCGTACGTCAATTTATGCTAGTTGCAGCTGTCATTTTTGATGGATAATAACAATACCTGTAAAATAATACTAATCATAGAGAGCATTTTAACAATGTTGACTGCAAACAAAATAGTATTTTTTTAAGGCTCTTTCTACCAAAACTGGACTGTATATGCCTTGTGCGTGCTCTAGATCGTCTAGGCTTTGAGCTTCAGACGATACCCAACTAAGTACAGAGGAAAAGGAAAATTAATCTGTAGAACCTAGCATCAGTGGGCACGTGGAATAAGTATCGGGATCTCATAGTTGGAGTTCTAATCTCGACTAGGGTTCAACTAGTTCTTTTATCTAAAATGATGATTAGCATTCACCCAAATGTGCATACATTATTTTTAATTGATCATCTCCTTGCCATTGGTGTAGCTAAAGTGCGTATAGCCTAGATGGATGTTAAGACGTGGAGGGATATTTCTTAAAAAATGAAAATAAATGCACCAAAATTTTACTAAAAAGGGAAGGAAGAACCTTTTAAAGGCGAAACGTTATCCCCAAGTGTATCTAGTTGGGTTTGAGTATTGGACTCCGAGTAGAGTCACGGGCGTTTCTTTGATCTAAAATAATAAACAAGCAACTGTTTTAAATTTTTATTCATTATAATCATCAATTAAAATTATGTGTTTCTATAATGATCATAGTCGTAAGAGATCGAAAATTCCAAGTATTACCACGCATATTTTGCCTTTTTAATGAAGTTTATTACAACCCTAATTACACTTCTTTGTTTTGTTTTATCTATTCGCTTCTTCGATTTATATATGAAAAACAAAACAAAACAAAACAAAACAAAAACCTTCCCCTCTATATTTCCCTCCCAAACGCGCAGCGTATCTTCGTCCCCCCGACTCGAGGGAAGATAATTAGAACTTGAGAATTTCATTACCTGGAGCTAGTGAAACGTGCGCGTCGGTCTCAGATTATTTTTAAAGAGATACGAAATTACCTGATTAAAGAAAAGCGTCATTAAGGCAAGCAAAAGTAATTAGCGCTAAGAGAAGGAAGAGAAGTTTAGTGGAGAAAGAGATAGCGAGTGAATAGGGGGAAGAGGGATGTAAGAAAAATCACGTGGAAATAAAATGAGAGGAAAATAACAGAAAGGGAGAAAGAAACTAAAGTAAAGAATAGCTTCAGACACGAACATGAGAATCGGTTTAAAAGGAACTGGTGCGAAAGTTTCCTGAGTAAGGGGCAGGAGAGTAGGGTGTGGTGGGGATGGGTGAGGGCCAAGTGGGCTCATTGGGAGATTACAAGATATAACATAAGGTTTGGTGTAAATAATGGCTGTGAAAACGTGACAAAAGATTTGCAACTGTCAGATGAAAAAATGCTGAACACTCGAGTATTTTTTACGACCCTCCCAATAAAATAATAATAATTACTATTATTATTTATTCTTAACATTTTAAATTGTAAAAAATCTTGCCAATTTGACTTTGTACATGTGGGCACTATTGTGACATCTCGTTCTTTTCAGAATTCTAAAATATTTTCTATTAGTCTTTTACAAACTCAGCCTTCTCACCCGTTGTATAAGCAGCGTTAACTCTTGATTTCAAGAATTTGAAATTTACCATAAAAGAAGAACCAAATCAAAGAGTTATTTAAGGAACACCCGTATCATTAATTACTATTTGTTTGTTTATGGTGAATTGTTCCTTAAAAATTATTAAAACGTACCTATTATTACTAAATCAACTAGCTTTCCTCTCTGTTATGTTTTAGCTTTGTTTATTGTAAAGACCTGTACACAAATACTTTTTTTTTGTTTTTTGTTTTTTGAAAACAATGTGTTCGTCTCTATCTTCAGTTATAGCCTGCTAGAGGTCTCGACTCTTAGCTAGAGAAACGAAATTGAAAAATTAAAATGGAATATTAGATGAAAATGAAATTATTAGAGGGCAGGTTTCATGGTTGAGTAGTTAGAGAATGGTATTGGTGGACCATGCTGTCCTTAGTTTGATTCTAGGGGGTGCTGATGAGGGAGTCGAAAGATAATGTTTTAAAGGGGGTCCACTAGATAGTGGATAGAATAATATCAATACTGTTTTTATATAGTTAATTATATGGGGAATAGAGAGTGTATTATGTAAATATCAACATCCTTGTGAATCACTTTCTTTGGATAGCTTCTAGGGGACCTTGTTTATTTTTTATATTTAAAATGGGGACCATGACAAAAACAATGAACAATACTTTTAATATAATATCATCGACTCAGAAAGATGAGCTTTAAATTTTTTACATACATTTAAATTAGTTCTACATATTACCTGTACCAGTGGACACGTAGATGAGGGAGTCATTTTCCTCTGGTCTTGTGTTCAGGTGATTGGAAATTTGGGGCTTGAATCCTGACCTTGTGTAATTATTTGAAAACCATGACTGAAACATTTCTCTCCTTACAGGAAATCACTGATACTATGGTTTTGGCAAACCCAGTCCTCAGTGATTTTGGTTTGGTTGCTTATCGAAAGCAAAATTATACAACTTTCATTGTCTTTTATTTACATTCGCTTATGCCCACAATTTATTGATTAATAAAATTGTCAAAAATGAAACCATAGTTCAAAGAGTCAATTATATTCTAAATTTCTGGTTACAAAACCAGCGAGGTATAAATAGCCCCTCTCCAAAGGGAGCTGGAGGTTATTTCCAGGGGAGGCATAAGGTCACAATAAAATTATTTTATATTTGTGTGAAACAAAAAAAAAGTAATTTTATATCGATATTTGCTCCAGTTTATAAAATTGATATTATCTATAATAATTGAGCTAATTTATGACAATTCTGTGTTTTGTATTTACTTTTCGACGATCCTTTTTTTTAAAGTCTCTAACGATTCACTGTTAAGACTCGGGGTATTTTAAATTATTTGTACCCATGCTCATTTCTAGTACATAAATTAGGTAAATAATTTTCAACGTAAACATGTAAATTGTTTTTGTATATAGAATTTCCTATTTAATACATTGTGTTTTGCTTGCTCTCGGGCTCCGAGTGCTTCTCATACACCATTTAAGTCCATTGGTCTGAAAGTTATAAGGGAAACTCAGGGTCTGACGAGCGAGACACACTGTATAGCAACAGCTTAAGTAGGACCTACTGGCTTATTATGTACAGTACAAATGAAAACGTGGATAAAGAGTCGTGGAGGTGGAAGGGAGAGGATGAATTTGGTTGAAACTTAAAAGAAAAGACGCCAGCTCAAAAAGGTTGGCAGCCACTAATCTAAATGGATAAAATATTATTTACTGTATAACCTTGACTTTAATGGGTAATTTGTCCTCGGACTTAATATTTGTCTAATCATACTCTAGTTTGGGAGGCGAGGGCTCACTACCTAGCGCAGGGAAGTAAAACCTTTTCCGACTAGTGTACCACTTAAGAAATGCCTGAGTTTTGAACTAGAATAGTGTGCCATCTATTTTTTACGTTATTTAATAAGTATTAAAATATAAAAGCTTGTTGAATATTATAAAATGTAAAGAATAGCTCAAATAAAATTAAAAATATTTTAATATTACGAAAATTTTAAAGAAGAAAATTTATTAAATTGAAAAAGTGAGTGTTTTTAACCATTTTAATTTCATTAACTTAAATGAAATCATTGAAAGTAACACCTTCAAGAAGGAAATAATAAAAATTGATATAAATGTTGAAACCAAAAACTTAAACAATATTTCCATATTTATTTGAAATATGTTGTATTTTGATTGCTAAGATGGTTATATCAATCAACAGGTTTCAAATAATTATAATTACGGCAATGTCCGTATAAAGTTATAAACATTTAAATTAATAAAATGACACATGGATATGGGCATCGAACCCGAGACACCTGGATTTGCATGCCAATGCTTTACCACTGAACCGCACACCATAACAGCCTTGTAGTGTTGCGGATGGCTGTGGTATCTAATAGCTCGTGATAATATTGGTTGCCTATTATATTGATGACGTTTCCACACATCCATCACACACTCGGCCCTAAACTGTGAGTGAAGAGTGACTCTCTGCTCACGGGACGAATCATGGATAGCTCACGACTAGAGCATTGGCGCTTATTCAAAAGTCCCGGGTTCTATTCCCGTATCCAAGTGTCTATTTTTCAACTAATTTAAACGAATAAAGAAAGTTGTGTTCAGTTCATAGCCCACATGACGATTAATAGCCATTGACTTGAGTATGTACTGTACGTTCGATGCGACATGGCTGTCGAAATACTATCACTTCAAAAAAGTATACCATACCGGTAAAAGTTTTATTTAGTGTTTATATTTTTCTTGTTGGTGTGCTACCCAGTAGTATGCACGCCATAGAGTTGCCATCCCTAACCTAGTGGGTGCTAAAACCTTTTTTTTAGCTTGTTGATTTTCGATTCTCTCTATTTCCAAACAAATGCTTAGCCTATACATTTTAAAATTGTTTAGTTGAAATTGTCAGAACATCATCAATCAAAAAGTTTCAGGTACTAATCAAGGGGTCTCTGGGTCTAATCAAGAAGTTTCAGGAGCTAGCAAAGAAATCTTGGGCTCTAATCAAGAATTTTCCGGTGATAATAAAGAACTTTCAGGTGCTGATCAAAAACTTTATAGGGCTAATTAAGAGCTCACTGGGACTAATCAAGAACACCCAGCCGCTAATCAAGGATTCTCAGAAGCTAATATCCAGCACTCGGATACTAATCAAGAGCTCTCAGAAGCTAATATCCAGCACTCAGATACTAATCAAGAACTCTCAGAAGCTAATATCCAGCACTCGGATACTAATCAAGAGCTCTCAGAAACTAATATCTAGCACTCGGATACTAATCAAGAACTCTCAGAAGCTAATATCTAGCACTCGGATACTAATAAAGAGCTCTCAGAAGCTAGTATCCAGCACTCGGATACTAATCAAGAGCTCTCAGAAGCTAATATTCAG